>CAUYRH010062341.1:0-12607 GCA_963574655.1 Perodicticus potto
AAAGAAAGAGAAAAGAAAAGAAGAAACCAATTGGGCCATCACCTTGATCTTAGATTTCTGGCCTCCAGAATGGTCAGAAAATAAGTATCTGCCATTTAAGCCATTTGGTCTATGGCATTTTGTTACAGTAGCCTTGCAAACTAATACAGAAATACTTATCCCTATTGTGTAGCTAACCAACATGAGACAAAGTCGTGGTCACTTGTCCAGGGTCACAGGAAAGTGGGATTCAAACCCAGGTCTGTATGGCCACAACGTTCCTGGGCTCTGCTCTAATAGTGGGCTGCCTCAAAGAGACGTGAAATCACATTTCGGAATGCCGCTCCCAGGTAGTTGGGCCTGGAGCATGTACACATGACACCTGTGATAACAGGAGAAAACAGTAAATACAAATAAGTTCAAACTAGCAGTAATGAGCATTCAGAGGAAGACTTGGGGATGGGAAGCAAGTTCCCTGGATGACAATCTTTAACTCATTGGAAGGGAAGCTGTTCTACCATGATAACAGCCACAGTGACTTGGGGCTAAGTTGGTTGGCCACATTTCAGATTGTTTTCAGCTGCCTGTGGATTAATTTTCCAAGTCCCTTGCAACTACAACTGCCTCAACTGAGCAACAGTAGGTTTACCCGGGTGGCAGTTTTCTTTTAAAGCTGTCAAATGTCTTGTAGAACTGAAAGGAGAGTAACTGGAGCCCTCTGCCTGGCTACTAGTATAAATGCTCATGCAGCTACAGGCTTTAAGCCATTACCAAATACTGAGCAGACTCTTTGGACCTGAATCCAGGGCAGGTGGGCCAAAAGGAGCCCCATGGTCTGCTCATGCTCAGAGGACTCAAAGTCAGACTCAAAAAAATAGTTGTCAACCATGTGTTCCTCAGCTCCTTCAAAGCTCTCTAATGCAGTAAAATGCAGAGGGTTTTAATCACTGTTTGCACCTTGCCTTCTGCTTCTTCTAAGGAATTTCTGGCAACATTCACCAGTCAGCCTTTAAATAACCAGAAATCTTTCACTGCCTCTTTCATGGGTAGGTGGAGGAAAAAGCTGGAAGGAAATGCAAAGGGGAGAAATTGGTAGCCTACAGTTCATGTAACAGAGCACGTTTGCTCCATCCTGTCCTCTCTAAATGAAGCTCAGGGAGGCCAAGCAGCATGCCTAGGGCCACGCAGCTTGTGGGGGGCATAGCCAGCATGAGGACCTAGGTCTTCTAAGTCCAAATGCTCCATAAACCCTCATCTGTTTGGGAGCCTGGGCTCTTCCCTAGGTGTGAAAATGTCTATACTACAGAGCTCAGAGCTCCAGCATGCACGCCACTCCCACCAGTTGGCTAGCCAGAGTTAGCCATAGCCATTTTCCACACAGCACTCACTATGTGCTATATTCAATACTAATCGTAATTTCTGGAAGACTTCCATTTATCCTCCCAACCATGCCGAGAGGTAAATTCTATTGTTGTCTGGTGAAGTTAAGTAACTCGCCCAAGATCTCAGGGCACGCAGCTGGTAGTCCCTTAACATTTTCACTTCACTGCCTCCTCCCATCCTCAGCTCTGGGCCAAAGGGAGCTTAGAAAGAGAAGACACACCAACTTGAAAAGTGCAACCCTGCACTTGCCAACTTTAGTATCTACATCAGGATGATAGGGTGCTAATATTTTTTGAGTGCCTAAGGCACAGAAGTGACCTTGCTGGGTGTTTTGCACATCACTGTGATATTACCTAAAGCTTGGGTCACATCCAAGCTCTAGGACTCTATGGCACATGCTTCATGTGCTTGGAAACAGAGTAAGAGGACAGGTTCACCACTAACACATACGTGGATCAGATGGTGCCAGCTCTGAGGTGGGTGAGTAGCGTAACTAGCAAAGGCCAGACAGAAGCACTGACAGGTCAATGACCAATCTTTTCCAGCACAACTTCAGCTCTCGCAGTAGTTAGCATGGTACTGTGGAATGGTAGGAAACGGGAGGACTTTGTAGAGTCACGGGTGAACACCAAGACCCAGTTCCGCTGCATCTTGGTTATACAGCTAGGGGTGAGTTAGATAACCCTTCTAGGCTTTAGAATGATGATGCATGATGCTCTTTGTAGGGCTGGTATGAAAGTTGAATCTGAGTGTGGAGGCAAAGTGTCCCTTGCTGCTTCTTAGCTATATGGAATATATGGACAGGTAATCCAAACTCTCCGAGTTTTAGTTTCCTTATCTGTAAAACAGGAGCACTGACTGGGGTCTAGGTAGAGAATTGTTATAGCTTAGACTCTGGAGTCAGGTTACCTAAACTTGAGTCTCAGCTATGTCTCTAAGTAGTTGTATGATATTGGTCAAGTTCCCTAACCCTCTTGTGCCTTGGTTTCACACCTACAGAATAGTAGCTATCTCAGGGGGTTGCAAAGAGAATCAAAGGGGCTAATAGACATCAAGTGCTCAGAATAGCACATGGCCCTCAATGTGTTTGTGAATGCCATTATCTTCAGGTGTTACTGTGAGAACCCCAAGGTCTGAGCAAAAACACAGAAAATGTATAGGGTAGATGCTCAACAAATTTGCAGATATGTGCTGTTTTGACATTTTGCATCCCATCTCCTACCTTTAATAACAGAATTAACCTTTCCTGGGAGGAACCCCTTTCCAGTGCAAGTGGGATAAACATACACCCTGCACGGCTTCATCTCCAAACAAGCGTGATAAACACATGACCCAAACCTGAAGGACCAGAGAACACCTTCTGACTAGCAAGAGGGATTTGCTTGGACATGGGCACGAGACCAAGCCAACTAATCAGAGCGAACCTTCAGTTCTTTTCGCCAGGACTAGTGACAGAGTCACTCTTCACTGGAATTGCTGAGTTAGAGTGTTGTAAGTCTTCTGCTTTTCTGCTTTAACTTGACAACACACCCCCTGTTATGAGGAATGAAGAGAATGAGGTGAAGCCCAAATGACATCACCAAGCCCTTTAATCCAGCTATGCCTGCAGCCATAACTCCGCTGGACTCCAGTTACATGAAACGAGATGCTTCCTCTTTACTAACTCAAGTGGCATTTCCGTGGCTTGCTAGTTAATAGAGTTACTATCATAGCATAGGTTCTCCATACATACTATTTCCCTTTCCAACGTTCATCGAAACCCATTTATTACATGAACACAGACTTTCCAAAAGTTACGAAAGGTATTCTTTAGATAAACACTATTAAGCAGTTTTTCCTATAGGACTAATAATAAAAAGAAAAGTTGTATCCAGAGTTGCTGTTTATTCCACACGGCACATTATGGAGTAGTCAGCCATGCAGAGCCCACAGTTAGCATGAGCAGACTCGCTGCGTCTATTGAGATGCAATGCTCTCTTAAAACGCGACCAGTGCATATGTACACAGACTTATGATTGCACATTTATTGATTTCTAATTTGTACCCTGCTTATTTCCACAAAAGCTTTGGAGTGGCTGACAAAATAAGATGAAGACACAAGAGGGTCATTAAGGAAAATCAAAGATCGAGCCCAGAGAGAAAAAAGGAATTCCTGATTATAGCCTAAACCTGGGTTAATATAGCTGCTTCGATAAAAATTGTATAGATATATTTAGCTCCCAGCTTTCTGGCAGACATTCTGAATGTGTCATTTCAGGCACACAGAGACAAGGCACCCTTCATGTCCACAGCTCAACACCCAGCACAAAGGCTAAGGCTGGAACAGGCACCCAGGGAGAAGTCCACTGAATGAGTAAGAGAGTGAGTGAATGAATGAATGAGCGATGGATAAAAGAATCAAAGCTCCCTGCCAGCACTGTTTATATCCTCAGGCCTATATCACTCGTTTATTCATCGACCCATTCAGCCATCACTAAGTACCTATGAGTGCTATATTCTTCCTGGCCAGCGACCCAGGAGGGACAGATACCAAAATGAGTCAGATGTCATCCCTGCCTTCCCAGATGTAGCTCTTTGGCTTGAAGCTCAAAGTAATTGATCTCAGTGCTCACTGCAACTCCTAGTCTCTTCATGCCTGCTAGAGAAAGATCAGAAACTCGGGCTGTAAAAAAGGAAGGTGTAAAAGTAACACTAGTTATGTTGGTGCTTGCTGTTACACGGCACTTCGCATCCTAGAAAACACACACCCCATGATGTCATTGGATCCTTACAGCTCCACTGCAAGGGAGACAGAAAGGAGGAGGGGCATCTCCTTTCACTGATGAGGATATTTGGGCAGAGGAGGCAAAGTGACTTTCCCAAGCTCTCTCAGTTAGAGAGTGGCAGTTAGGACATAACCCAGGGGCTTCCCAGGCCTGGCCCCCAGGACCTCAGGGACCTATTACCACCTCCCGAAATTCCTCCTCTACCTGGATCAAGACCAGCCCTGCACAAAATGAGCACCAGCTCATGGCCATGGGGAAGCCTCTGTGAGCATGAACCAGGCAGCCTAACCCCTGGAGTACACAGACCGCACCCACACAAAGCCATCCAGCAGTCCCACACTGCAGGCCCATTTTGTGCCCAGAAACTGGTGCTGAGATTCCAGATGAACAGCACCTACTGTGTTGGGTGGACAGATGGCTATGAGGTAAACATCTGAGGGACAAGCTGTCCAGGCAGGAGAAGTTCAAAGCCAAGGTGGTTTCAGGCACTGCATATCTAGCTCTGCTCTGCTGGCCTCTCGGGCTGCTGAATGGCACTTCCTTCATTCCCATGCTCATCCAGGTGGATCCAGACTGGAAGAGTAGAAAGGGAGCACAGCCCTTCCAACCTTTAGCAACTCAGCTAGGTGGACTGAGCAGGGAAATGGGGTGCACAGCAGGAGGAGGTATTGACAAACGTGTGTGTTCCAGAGAAGGCAAGTGAGACCACTGCATTGCTGAACACCAGCCAACCCTGACCTGTTCTTATTCTAACAAAGTGCTCCTTTTAAATTTAAGAAAAAAAATAAAATAAAATAAATTTAAGTGTCTCATCTGTCTGTGTGTGTGTGTGTGTGTGTGTGTGTGTGGCTGTATGCACTGACACATATAAATGTATATTCCTAATGCAGAACTCATTCTTAAGTGCACACACTGACATGTGTTTCGTATTACCCAATTTATCCCAGAGCCTACATGCAGTGCTTGCCTCCATGAGGTGGGCTTAAACACAGCTCGTGGGAATGAAAATGGTGGCCACACCGTTGGAACCTCCCTCCCCAGTAATGTTAGAGCTGTTGGCCAGGCTGTAAATCTCAGCACCTGACTGCTAAGCAATAGGACACTGTGTCACTCCATTCAGAGTGGAGGGGGCAACCCAGTTCACCCAGGACCTAAACAAGTCATTGCCAGTAGGATTTCAGGTTCACTGTCAATAATTAGCACTTGCCTGACACCCACAACACGTGAATCCCAGTCTCCACCCTGACAAGCATCTTTAACTCCTGGGCTTCCGAATTCTCACACTAAACTGATGTGTGCAGAGTATCTCTGACTCTCCCCCACCAGCCCCCCGCATTGTATTCTGAACTAGTGCAGAATATAAAGCCAGATTCAAGGTGTTTCTTCCTTTCCCCACAAAATCACAGATCTCCAGACCCAGGGTTCCTAGACAGACAGGGGTGGGAAGCAGGAAAAGGGCAGGAGCTTCTCTCGCCACAAAGGTTATGAGGCTGACATGTTGAGTCCAAACCCGCACCCTCTGAGACCACTGACAGTCTTTTTTTTTTGAGACAGAGTCTCACTTTGTTGCCCTCGGTAGAGTGCCGTGGCATTACTGCTCCCAGCAAACTCTAGCTCTTGGGCTTAGGCGATTCTCCTGTCTCAGCCTCCCGAGTAGCTGGGACTACAGGCGCCCGCCATAACACCCGGCTATTTTTTTGTTGCAGTTTGGCTGGGGCTGGGTTCGAACCCACCACCCTTGTTACATGGGGCCGGTGCCCTACTCACTCAGCCACAGGCGCTGCCCTCACTGGCAGTCTCTTGTGAACAAACTCATCTCATATACTCCTCAGGGACTTTCCCTGAAGTAAGCTCAGAACAAAGTCAAATTAAAGAGCTTCCTCCTGCTTTGCAAGGGAATGATCCACTGCCACAGGTCACCACTTACACCCTGATCTCAGAGAGGGAGCCAGACATCAGGGCTGGAGGCTGTGTGTGTGCAGAGGGATGGACAACACGTCAAACCCCTGCTCCATGAGAGGGCCTGACTACCAAGCTCCACACGGCACAGGACTACACACACTAAGGCAACCACATTCTCCACATCACCAATGCCAGGCAAGGCACGAGGTACGGAATATAAGTCAACTCTACTCACAGTCTGGTGAGCTTCGGATTGCTCTGGAAAAGCATTTCTGGAAGGACTTGGAGCTTATTCTTGTTCAGGCGCCTAAAGAGGGGGTAAAGAAGGAAAGGAGGTCAAGAGGACATTAAATCACATCAAATGTATTCAGATGCCCCTTTAACCAATCATCAATCAATCAGTGGGTATGAGGACACTCGCTAGATCACTCAACATGGATGCTCAACACATGTGAGGCATATTCCATCTTGGTGGAGCTTGTAGTCAAGTTTGGAATGAAAGGCAAAGGTCAGTCACAAGCAAAATACACTTGTGCACTGCACTGCCATTCTCAGTCTGAGTCTTCAACGAAGATCACTAATTAATGACAACATGCTTTCCTGAGGACCCCAGACACAACTTTGGAACTTTTCTTGCCATGAACTCCAGGAAGCTCTTACCAAGTGATGGAAGTTGGCATGAAAAATAGGCTCCTGAAATATAAATAAAATATCGGAGAAGGTATTTCAAATCTGAAATTGGTGGCGGTAGCAGCAGATAGGAATTGCTATAGGAACAGAGAGTCTTCTGTTCCAAATGGAACCCCAGCCATCCCAGATCTTTGGATCAAAGCAGGGCTTCTCTGTGACTTTCATGGGTCCTTGACATTTTTACCTTTGTGGACGGTTTTTTCCATTAAAAAATTGTAAGTATCATATTTTACAACAGTGTTGGTATAAAAACAAATACTTTAATGTTATATAACACTTTCATCTAAATGTTTGTCTTTAATATTAAAAGAAATTAAAATATTTTCCTAGGCTCCTTGAACAGTATCATGGGTCCTCGGCACTGTCCCCACTCGGTCTGGTAGAGAAATAAACCCTGGGTCAAGGACCAAGTTCTGGGCATGAGATATGGCTTAAGGCAGAGAGCTTGGCCTAGCAGAGATGGGGTATGTCAGAGGGTGGCAACAGAGCCAATCAGAATCTCTCCTAAATGCCCACGGAAAAGAAGTTCATCAGAGGTTTCAAGGGCCACTGAGCCATTGTCATGGTCTTCACTAAGACTACTTTTTGGGGAGTATTAGGCCAGGAGGGGTCCCTGCACATGCCAGCCCTGTAGCCTCTGCCCTCACAACTTGGCATGGCCTAATATGGGAAAAGGAGAATTACCCAAGCCACTGTTAAAGCAGAAACCTCACAGGGCCCCAAATCTTTGAGAGTCAGGGTAGTTCACAGTCCTGATGAATTTTTCTACCTAGAATGAACCTTACACACGTTTGTCCCACTACATGAGGTAACTATAGAATCCCCATATGAAATCTAAGAAAGCTAAGGGAAAAGATGTGAGGTCCTCTCCAGCTTCTGGCCCCAAAGCACAATCCTTCACACAGCCCCCACCACCAAGCAAACATGATTCCCTATTTGGGATTTCATTTCATCTAAGTGTATGGACAAAAACTTGAGAGAAACAGGGGACTAGAGGGAGATCAGATGAGATGGAGCATGTAAGAAAGGAGCACTGTAGGACATCAGAAAGTGGGGCACTCAGCCCCAGTGGGCCAAGCCGTGGGTGGGCAGGTGTGGGTCAGAACAGTGCCTGTGAGATTCAAGATTAGAAAGAGCCAAGATGGCTAGGAAGCTGGTTGAGACAAACTCCTCCATGGTGGCCTTCTGCCTATATCAGTGTTCTTTCTTGTCTTTTTTTTTTTTTTTTAATGTTTTACAATTGAGGTAAAATCACATACAATTTACTATCTTAACAATTTGTGAATTAGTTCAGGAGTGTTGAGTCTATTCACATTCCTGAGCAACTCATCTCCAGACTTTCTAAATCTGCAAAACTGGAACTCCATACCTCATCTCCCTTCTTCCTGCCCCCAGCAGCCACTGTCCTACTTTCTGTCTCTGTATATTTGACTAGCATTCTTCGAGCACTGCTGGTGTCCATTGTGTATGTGTGTATGTGCAAGCATTGCACCTGTCACCAAAGTGAAAAAAAATGGGGAGCTCAGGGAAGAGGAAGATGAGGCAGAATCTGCTCAATGTTTCAAGCAGTTACCATGTAGTCAGGATTTAAAAATAATCCCAAGCCCCATGGAAGGCTGTGTAAAACAGTAATGGCTGGGTAATCAGGAACATAGTATAATAAATTGTCAACAATGGCTGATAATGCATTTAGAAAGGAGGAGGGGAAGAAGTTTCATCTCCACAGGGCAAACAATCCAGCTTCCCTAATCTAACTGCCAATCAGGAGTCCAAAGGTCTCAGCCTGCTTGTCTGCTGATTCTCCATGCAGAGATGGTCTTGGTGCCATTATCCTGTCTGGGCTGCCTCTGGGCTCCTTTCATTTTCAGTGGTCTAGATAAGGAGCCAGAGGAATAGCCCACCTTTGTGCTTTAATCTGAATAGGCAGGTGTACAGAGAGATCAGCCTGTCTACCTTGCACATCAGTGCACTTACATAGATACTGTGTTGTTCAAGACTCATTCTAACCCAAAGAAGTAAGGTTATTTTCCTCAGGTGGAAAACTGAGACTCAAAAGGATAGTAATTTGCTGGAGATCCTGCAGTGAAAGAATGACAGAGCCAGACCTGAGCCCTGCCTTACCTGACCCCAAAGTCATAACACCACACCTTCTCCAAGACAGGCTACCACTGACTACTTGGGAGTCAGTGCCTGTCACCTGTTTTACACAACCTTCCATGGGGCTTGGGATTATTTTTAAAGCCTACTTTTGAATTTTGACACCTTTGCATTTTTTCACAAATGCTTTATTTTGGGGATCAATAAAAGGTTTCTGAGGAGTTGGGACGGTGATGCACTGCCTCAAGCTGCCACTAGGCATGTGAGACAGTGTATGCCTCTCCAGGCTACCCAGACCTCATACATTAAGTTGGTGTGAAGTCTCCTCCTTCCTTCAGTGCCATCTCCCTTGTTGTCCCCCAGCCTGAGTCAGGGTCCCCCCACCCCGAACCTGAGACATTGACAGCATAGTAATGATAATAAAATGGCACCCATGGAGTCCTGCTTGCATGTCAAACAGTGAGCTCCATGCTGTGTGCAGCAGGTGCTCAAGGTAGGTGTTATTATTAACCCTGTCTTACAGATAAGGCATCTAAAGCCTGCGGAGGTCAAGGACATCCCCAAGGCCACAGCATTAGGAAGTGGTAATGGCAGGATTAGTATCCAGTCTGGCTCCAGAGATCAGGGTTCTAAACTACCATGTTATTTGGGAAGCCATTCAATAAATGATAGCTCCCTTCCCTTTTCCCTGCTTCTTTTCATCCAGGATTGTCTCCTCCACCCAACTGAGACAAGGATCCATGCAGGATACAATGCCCTCCCTGAAAAGGACTCTCTTAGAGCCTCCAAAGCAAGACCCTGTTCTATATGTGAGTCTTTCTGGAACCACCCAGTATTGCCACAGCTGTGCAAAGCCTAGTAAGAGTTATAGCCAAACAACTGACTCCCCAGTTTTGGCAAAATCCTAAAATCTGACCTGCTACTGCCTGCAGTGAGTAGGGCGTTTAGTGCGCTAAAAGCCCAAAGCCAGTGTCCAAGCTAAAAATAAATCCAGCCTGGCTCTGAGGGAAGGGAAAGGAAGGAATCGTTTTCAGTTCTTTGCCGGTGTTTGTGGCTGGACAAAAATAAAAATGCAACCAAATTTAGCCAATTGTGCTCTGCCCACTGCTTCATAAACTCTGAGTGAGGATCCCAGAGCTGCTGGGTTGGGCTCTGATCCCCAAAGTTTTGGGGCCTTTCCAGTTCAGCTTGGGTGGGTAGCCTGCTGGTTCTTTATATCAGAAGGAGCTAGATATTAATACTAAATTTCCAGGTCATTCCATTTATTCATGCCTATGTAGTGAGCAGGCTGGTGTGAAAGGTCTTCCTCAAAAAGCTGATGAAGGCTCCAAGCTGCATGAGGTGCCCTTCCCATGTGGCTGAGACAGAAGCAGCCCCAGAACAGAAAATAAGCAGAACAAGAGGTGCTGTTCTGCTGATGCAGGAACAGGTAAGTGCTGGGTTGCAGACACTGGCTGTTGGCCATGTCATCTGCTGCTTCATTCTAGGGCCAGAGGTGGAAACCTCTTGCCATAGTTCAAGTTGGAAGTAAACCCATGATTCCTGAATGGAGAACAGGACTGAATGAGACTCATATGAGGATGGAACTGAGGAAGTCAGCAAATGGGACATGAGCCAGGTCAATGATGGCATATGACCCACCCAGGTATCTCCTTTAAAATCAAAACTCCTTCTTAGCTTTCTTGGTATAACAATGGGGAGCAAAAGGTCAAAAACCCACTGGCTGCTGAGCTGCAAGGTCAGATTGCTTTTCAGACTGAACTATGAGGCTCCAAGAAACAAGGTCATCCTGGATGTACCTGGGCATGAGATATAATTAGAAGTTTTTGCCACTTTGTTGAATTCATCCATTTACCCATCATCCACCCACCCCATTTATCCAACCATCACGGACCCATTCATGTGACCACCACTGATCCATCCATCCAGAATGTCATATGCTAGGGGAGGAAAGAGACACGGAAACAAAAAAATTGCACCAATATCCTGTGAGCAGTGATGTTATGGAAGCACATCAGAGAGGCAGCCAGCCCTGTCCTGGTTAAAATAAGGCTTCCCAAAGAAAGCAGTTTTGAATTTAGTCCTGAAAGATGAGTATGACTCTTCAGAAGGCAGAGACAGAGAGTACTAGACAGAGAACAGTATGTGTATGCCCATGGAGGGCCACGAGACCAACGGGCACTTGGGAGGCAGGCTTGCAATGCTGGAACATGGAGGCGACTAAGGGACACAGCAGCGAAACTAGGCAGAGGCTGCATAAAGGGGAGCCCTGTGGTCACAATACAGGATTTGGGCTTGGCTTTTTTCATAAAGTCAGAGAGACCCCCAGAAAGGGTTTGAGCAAGGGAGTGATAATCTGGTTCAGATTTTAGAAAGTTCTCTCAAGCTGCAGTAAACCTGGTTAGAAAGAGGGTAGAACTGGAAACAAGGAAGCCAGTTAAGAGCTCTGGAGTAGTCCACATGGCTGTGTAGAGACCTGAGTAAGGATAAGAGTGGTATGGAGTATGGATGATGGAAGTGGATCAGCTGGGCTTGATGACTGAATGAATACATGTGAAGACTGAGGGGGTTACAGGAGTTGAGGTATAAAAAGTGGCCCCCTGAGCTCCAGCTTGGGTAACACCAGGGAAAATTACCAACCACCAAGGAAACTAACAGAGAAGGAAGGAACACCATGCAAGTGGTGGTGTGTTTAGAGTCAGAATTTCTGTAATGTTGACGTCTCTCAAGGTTGTATTTATAAACTAACAGTAGTAGCTAGTAATATTACTAAAATCATTAGCCAGACCTTGTACTAAGCACTTTACATGTAATATCTCATTTAATCCCCCCTGGTAGCATGGGGGATGGGCAGTACTCTTAGCATCCCTATAATAAGGAAACAGAGGCCTAAGAAGATAAATGAACTTGCTCAAAGTCAAAGTAGACCAGCCTGATGGTGATGGGACATGAACTCAGAAAGCTGATGCTAAACTTGTGCTCTGAGCTACTCTGTATAATATGTATAATGATCACATTTAATCTTTCCTTTTGCTAGAAACCATCCTATCATCTAAACTGTGGGTGTCATTTTCCCATTAAGTTTTGACAATTCTTAAGAGTGAGAAATAACATCTAGCATGGCCTTTGTGTCCCGACAGCAGCCCACACAGCACCAAACACCCAAGAAACCTTCCAGAAGGGCCTGTTAAATTTCATGAATAAATCAAAAGGTGGGATGGTGAACAAGAGAAGTCTGATGAAGTAACAGACTTCCTGGGCTAGGAAGCCATCCTGTTTAGGGTGGAACAGGACTCCTAGAAGGCCTGCCTGAGCCTGTCTTCATCCTCCAGAAACTTCTTAAAGACTCAGCTTCCAGCCTTATCTGCCTCGCAATAAGAAAGGCAAGAAGGGCTCGGCGCCTGTGGTTCAACAGGCTAAGGCGCCAGCCACATACACCTGAGCTGGCGGGTTCAAATCCAGCCCGGGCCTTCCCAACAACAATGACGGCTGCAACCAAAAAATGGCCGGGCGTTGTGGCGGGCGCCTGTAGTCCCAGCTACTTGGGAGGCGGAGGCAGGAGACTCGCTTGAGCCAGGAATTGGAGGTTGTTGTGAGCTGTGATGCCACGGCCCTCTATCCAGGGTGACAGCTTGAGGCTCTGTCTCAAAAAATAAATAAATACCGTACTTGTTTTAGTTTGACCCCTTCCCTCTGTCTCTTACCCCTTAGGTTGCTAGGGGCCTTAGTTTGCTTTCTCTCAAGTTCTCCTCATCCCTTCATGCACACAGCCTCACTCAGACCCTTCCAGT
>CAUYRH010062344.1:0-70198 GCA_963574655.1 Perodicticus potto
AACTAGATTATGCTGTGGTTAATATGTTAGCATAGCAGTATTCCCAGATAGTTTTTGTTTGTTGGGAGGTTGGGCTTTGGGGGGACAGAGTCAATACTTTTCATGAAATATCTTATTTTATAACAGTGAAATTGCTTTCTCTTTTGTCTTGTGATTTTTCTGAGGTGAAATTTAAGTTTTTGTGTGAGTAGTACTATTATACCTATCTTGAGTGTCTTGCTTGTACTGTATCACATCATACCTTTGTTTAATTCTTAATAAACTGTTCACTTGTTTAAAAAAAAAAGGAACTATTTTATTTTACTGTACAGTTTAATGAGCCCAGTAGAACACACTCAGTAAGGGAAAGTACAAATACCTTGGAGGAAAGCACTTTAATATTGCAGCTCAACTTGTGATTAGCACATCAGTAGGAATAAACAGCAGTTTTAAGGTACCTGAGGGTACTTAGGGACAGACACTTTTCAACAGACTTCTTAAACTTCTGTTTATACTCCTGGATTACTTAATAAAGTCACTCTTAGGTGCTTAAAGAGGTCACGTTTAGCCCACCTTTCCTTTCTGAAAATTAATGAGGTTTTAATGTACTCAGAAATGCAAAAGTAGCATCAAAGTTACTTGACTAATCTAAGCCAAAGAATCTTCTAGAACAGCTACATATTTCAGCTATGTATTGTCCCCCATTCTCAAAGGAAGGGCACTGTGTGCACCAAGTGCTTGGTCACTGTGCGCAGCAGAATGATCCCTTCCTTTCCCTCCTGAGTGGTCACACAGGAGAAGCAAAACTCACAGGCAGCCCCAACAGAAAGCCAGTAGCCAGCATGGCTCCTGCACCCTACAAGGGTCCTATGAACTAGAGACAGAGCTCTCAGGTAAGCCAGAAAGTTTTTAAATGAAAGGTCAGGTCACTGTGCTCTCGCACTGAACGTCAGCCCGACCAGGCTTCATTACACCTGTGAACTCTATCTGTGCAGGTGGCCTGAGCCTGAAGGCTGCAGGCTCAACTCCAGGCTGAGCCCTGGGCTGGGCCAGACCATGGGACTCAGTCCCCCCACCTATTAGGCAGCAAATATCTCCTCGTGACACTGGGGAGACCCGGAGCAGAGCCTGCCTCATGGAGCACATGCACTGTGCATGTACCATGCACACATGTGGCGCCTGCTGTAGGCAGAACAAAAGAGCCCCTGAGCCTCATAGAGACATACTGACAGGCAGAGACAGGAGCCGATGCTCAAGAGCACACAGACCCTGTGAGACGCCTGGCCATAAGTGATGACTCAGGGTTAGAAAAGTGAGCAGACGACTCCTAACAAGCTCTCAAGAGCTCTGCACTCAGCTTCTAAACTTCAAGTCTAGAAAGATTGTAACATGCTTCCCCACGGTGACCTTCCACGAGGGCCTTGTTTTGCCTCTAAGTCAGTCCTTAGCTTTGGGCTTTTCACTGGGGTCCCCAGTCCTTCATCCTAGCAGGGTTAACTTATTTTTCCTTCTCCCAGTAGTAAGTGATAATAATGCTTGTAGTCAATATTTCCTCAAAGTTAAATTCTACTATTTCTTAAAATATTTACTCTGAAGTTTATGTAAATATCCCCTTCCCTTCACATCCCTCAAAAAGCATGTACTAGTATAAAGAGCCATTATCCTCCCCAAACTAACCCTAAGGGTCACATTTGAGTCTTAGCACGACAGTGCACCAAGAAAAGATTGTCTTAAATTGCTGCCATCTCAGAAAGAAACTCAACCCTCAGCACCAGGCACTTCCACAGCTTCCACTCTTACCCACTCACGACTGTGGAAGGGAGATTTTTCTCCTGTACTTATTCTGGAAACAGACACCAGCACAGAGAAGCAGCTGGCCCCAAATGCTCACAGACTCACACTGAAATTTGGGCACTTAGGCTGGTCAGCTACCTGAGCTATGTTCCTCAAGGAAATTGAAAAGAAAACTTCTCAGCTTTGCCCAGAACCTTGGGCAACACACAGGGGAGCTTATAGCAGGATTCACAGGCCCGGGATGGAGAGACAGGCAGCTCTGTGTCCTCGCCCTGGGCTTCCTGTGAAGCACGACTCCGAGAGAGGTGCTGAGCCCTCTGCACACTCAGGTTCTCAGCTGGCAGATGAGTGTCATAATCTCCAGGCAATGTGATAGTTAGAAACACAAAGACACTCCCTAGAGATGGATGCACAGACTATGGAGTCTCCTCAGTACTGACGAGAGCTACAGACTGTGGAGGAGAAATGATTTAAGTGGTGGCGGGTGGGAAGGAACATGCTGTCAATGCGGACCTCATGCTTACATGCTGACAAATGCTTGGGGTCTGACGAGAGCTGTCACCATGATGCACAGAGCTTAGGCCAAACTGCAAAGAGCATTTGACTATGGCACTGCTGGTCAGCTCAGCTGGGTACACAGGGATTGCCTGTGTATCTGGCCTGGAAAACAACATCCAGGCAGAAGACTTACTGCTTGGGAGCTCACTGTTTTATTTGGGGAGTTGGCAAATTTTTTTTTTCTTTTTTCAATTTGTGTTCTCTCTCATGCCCTATCAACACTGGTTTCTTGGGCGACCTTGATTTATGACATATTTACTCAGATGATTAACTTGTCTCGTCAAGCAGGTCGTGTCCTGAGCAACAGATCAAATGTAGCCTCAGGAGAAGGTCAGCAGGGCCCCTTATTCATCATGTGGGTGTTCTTCACCTGCAGAGCGTGGGCGCCTGGGGTCACACCTCCAGGGCCGGCACCAAACACACCCTCCCTGCAGCACTCACAGGGCACCTTCATGTGGGGAGGGGGCTTCGGTGACTGGCTTCTGTGATAGGCGAGAACAAAAAGGTTTTGAAAGTTCTAAAGTATCTCTCAAAGCGCATAAGTGGGTACAAAATGGTAGAACAAAATGTACTGAACATTGAGGTCACAAAACATTCCCCTTTTCTGGCTGAAATTACCAGAAGCATGAAGCTAGGAGAAATTAGAGTCTGCCTAATTTAAAGCTCCTGTTAAGAGAATGTTCCATCAACTCTGCTTCTGCCCAAGGAAGAGGATAAACCACCCTCTGTTTTCAGTGTTTCTCACTGTTCTGACTCACAGGAGAAAGAATGAGATAAATGTAGGTAAAATATGTCCTTGACAGGCATCTCTAGTGTCCTGGGTCACCGCTGTCACTTATCTATGATGTAGGGCAAGAGTCTGTAGTGCAGCCCTCCCCTGGCTCACATTTGTGACACATTACACAGTAAACTGTGTCCTGGTCTCACAGTTGGGTCACCCTCAGCTAGATCACTCAGAATTTCTTCGTCCTCTCTTTTACTGTCCCTTCCCACCTCAGTTCCAAACACGCAACCCAGGCACCCCTTTAAAGAAGGAAATATGAAAACAAAGAGTAAGCATTTCACACAGCAACACACCGGGTTGCAGGTAAGTAGAGACAAGCACAAATCAGGCCCCAGCAAATGTCCACAAGGTCTCCAGAGCAGTGAGACTCATCCAATTGTTCACAGAAGCACAACCACAGCTGAAGAATTGATCCAAGTCAGCAAACATTTATCATGCTCCAGTCTGATGGCTGAGTTTTTCTGGAAAAAGAAACATCATGCACCAGGCTGCTGGGGAGGTGATTTTTCAGAAATCTAGAAGCAAACAACTCCCTTAAACCATTAGCATGGAAGTAGTTTACACTCCAAAGGGTAAACAGCCCAAGGTATGCCAGTTCTTTTTTGTAGAGGGAAAATAATTCTCTTTTTATCTTTCTGGGAAAGGAGCAATTATTTTTGTTGTTAAAAAACATACTGTCCCCATTTTATTAAGGAATCTGTGATTAACTATCTCACCAGCCATCACCCTTCAGTACTCTGGATATAAAGATGAGAACTATATATAGCAGGTTGGAGCAGGCTGTAGGATCACTGCTCTATATTAAAATTTCAGACTTGTCAGGGATCTACCTAGAATGAATTCTAAACATGCAAAGCAAGGGCAGGACAAAACCAGTCCTTGCCAGACATTCAAGGATATTTTATATCCAATTTTCCTCCTGAAAAACTTCTCAGTAGAGCTAAGAGAATTTAGGCTACTTGATTAAGAGTTGGGCTCTACGCTCACTTGGGGGCTTCAGGAAAGTCATATACAAACTCTCAGACCTCAGTCTCCCTCCTTTAAAAGAGGATAATCATACCTAGTCTAAATTGTGAGGTTACTGTGAAGGTCAAGTGAAATAACAAACATGAAGGCTTCATGGAAACTGGTCTGATCATCAATATTGGTATTTAATTCTATAGTTCCAAACGTAGAAGGAAAATAACCTAAGAAAACCTATCTCTATTACCAAAAATGTGTAACAGCATCTTTAAAATTCACATGAGCTATAGCCTCTTGTGTTCAGCCACAGGGTAGCTTTAGAATCATGCCCCTCACAACAGTTTTTTTGTTTTTGGTTTTTTTTTTTTTTTTAGTTTTTGGCTGGGGCTGGGTTTGAACCTGCCACCTCCAGTATACGGGGCCAGCACCCTACTCCTTGAGCCACAGGCGCTACCTCCCCTCACAGCAGTTTTAAAAAGAAGGGAAAACACTTTTTTCCTTTATCTTATTATCTTCTGTTAAACTGAATGGTAGGTGGATACTGCTTTCACCTAACTTATCAGGTCTTCAGCTGCTGCTGGCACTAGGTATCATGTGGTGTGCCATTCTTTTCTATTAATATACTTAAACAGTATATTTTAACATTCCCAAACACAGCAAAACCTAAGAGTGGTATACTTTCACTAAAAAGTTGGTATTTGTAGCCACTGGCTTTGTGCTGGCACTAGAGAGACAGAAAGGTGACGCCCAACCCCAGGAGCTGCGGCTGAGAGTGGGAAGCAGCTGAGCCCAGCATGGCACGCAGCGAGGTCAGGATGTTGGAGAGGCAACCCTGGGGGCTGGGGACACTGCAGGCCCAGCCAGCACTAAGGACGTGGGGTCGCCCTGGGCAGAGGACGGTGCGAACACAGCCACCATGATGCCAAGCAGTGCTACCACCAAGTGCACAGCACCAATCGGGTCAGGTCAGCACTTAGGCTTGAGCGGGAGGCACAGGTCACACGGGAGGGCCTGGAGCTGCGGTGCAGAGCTGCCCTAGGAGTCTCAGAACCCACTGAGGGTGGGCCACTCTGTGATGGAGGTAGGAGGGACCCCAGGAAGTATGGTGTTGGCAAAGGGATGGCACCACAGTGGACCCGACTATCCTCTACACAAATACGGGTGCTTCCCTTGAAAAAATGTTCTGCTGCTAAAAAAGATAATAATTAATACATTTAGAGGTAAAGGAAAATCTCATTTATAAAATTATAATAAAAAAAAAAAACCATAGCCCAGACATTTTAACATAGAAAATATTCACAGTACTCTTTTAGGATATAAAATGCTTAGGTGGCTGGGAGAGAGTCATGGAACAGAGCTTCCCCCAGGGCCTTCAAAAGGATGAGAGCCCTACGTACTGACTTCTATTTCAAACTACTAGCCTAAAAACTTGTTTGAGAATAAATTTCTGGGGTTTTTTTGGGGGGGGGCAGTTTTTGGCGGGGCTGGGTTTGAAACCGCCACCTCCGGCATATGAGACTGGTGTCCTACTCCTTTGAGCCACAGGCGCTGCCCAATTTCTGTTGTTTTAAACCACCAAGTTTGCAGCATTTATAGGAGATGCAGGAAATTAATACAGCATCTTTTCATGGTCTGATTGGCTGCCAATTGCATACCGTCTTTTGTGAATAAATGTACAAATCTGTACCTATTTAAAAATGGAATTATCTTGGCATTGGATTATGTGCACTCACACACACAGAGTTTGGGTGCCAGTTACCTGTCAGATACGTACTTTGAGAATACTCAGTGCCAGGGTTTGGCTTGCCAGATCTGACTTTTAACTTTTTAATTCTAGAGAAGATTTATTGATTTTTTAAAATTGTATGCTTTATGGTCTATATGTTCTAAGAAATATTTATCTTACCCAAAGCTTATGAATATTTGCTTATGTGTTTTCTTCTAGGAGTTTTATGCTTTCAGCCTTTATGTCTGAGTCTATTGCTCATTCCACGTGATTTTAATGTGCTGTGTGAGACAAAGGCCTGGCATTTTTCTGCCAACACAAATATCCCATTATTCCATCACTATTTGGTAGAAAGACAGTCCCCTATTAACATGGAATTTATGCCTTTCTCCCCTTTTTCTTCACCACTTTAATTAGATGCTTATTAATGTTTTATCAACCTTTTCCAAGAATCAGGTTTTGGTTTAATTGATTTTCTTTATTGTTTCTCTGACTTCTCCCTTATTGATTTCTTCTCTTGACTTTCTTGACTTTATTACTTTTTCTTTCACTTTGAATTTAATTTGCTGTTTTTAAAATAACTTCTTAAGATGGAAAGTTAATAATAAAGTTAACTGACTTTAGATACTTTTTTCTTTTCTTTCTTTTTTTTTTTGAGACAGTCTCACTATGTTGCCCTTGGTAGAGTGCCGTGGTGTCACAGCTCACAGCAACTTCAAACTCTGGGGCTTTATTGATTCTCTTGCCTCAGCCTCCCAAGTAGCTGGGACTATGGGTGCCTGCCACAACACCTGGCTACTTTCTTGTTGCAGTTGTCATTGTTGCTTAGCTGGCTCCGGCCAGTTCAAACCCGCCATTCTCAGTGTATGTGGCTGACGCTGTAACCACTGTGCTATGGGTGCCAAGCCTAGACACTTTTTTCTAATATAAGCATTTAAAGGTATATATTTCCCTGTAAGCGTTGCTTTAGCTGCATCCAACCCAGTTGGCTATTCTATATGTTCATTATCGTTCACTTTAAGTTATTTTCTAGGGTCGCTTGTTATTTCTTCTTTAGCATATGTGCTATTTGGGAATTTCTAGATATAAAAATAATAAAAAAAAAAAAAAAGGAAAGAAAAAGGATACAAAATGCTTGTATACTTATTGTGGCCCTCCACCTAAGAAGGATCATTTTATTTACATATAAACAGGGTAGAAATATCAAGAGCTCCAGCTCCAGTCAGTTCTAGCTTTCTGGGGCCAGGTGCAGCCTGTTGGTAGAGTAGGAGGCAGGTTGGTGCCAGAGGAGCCCCAGCATGGAAGACAGGTGTGCCGGCAGGAGTGCAGGCCACACCGCATTTGCAGAGACCCAGCGCTGCAACATGTTGTCCAGGAAACAACCAACTCTACAATTTAAAGCAAAGACCAGGGTTGGGAGCGGCCTGGGGGCAGCAGGGTATGGGAGTTGGTACAGAGTTTCAGAATGAAAAAGTTCCGGAGACGGATGGAAATGATGGCTGCACAACAGTGTGGCTGTCCTTAATGCCACTGAAGTGTGCACTTAAAAATGGCCCAAACGACAATGTCTACGGTATGAATATTTTACTACAAAAAGAGAGAGATACAGTAAGATCTTACCGTCTTAGATACAGTAAGACAGAGATACAGTAAGATCTTACCGTCTTACCGTCTTTAATCTTAAAAGATTATCTTTTACCAGTAAGATAAATTTAGCTGGGAGCCTCACAATGCCTCTATGAGTCCACAGATCAAAACTGAATTTCCTGAGGAATACTTAGAACAAAACAGGCACACCTTGAATACCTGCCAAACACTTTGCACCCCGATGGGTTATATTATTCCACTATGGGCAAATTTTCGAAAAGAACAGAGCACCTTCTCCCTAAAGGACTGTTGCCACAGTTTAGCTCCTAACATCTCCCCGCAGTCCACCGAGATGACATGGTCACAATGACCATTATTGGTGTATGACTGTGTTATTGAGGGCTCTCAGCCAGCCAGCTGCCCCCATATTCCCTTCTCTGTTGTAGGTGGGAACAAAATGCACACAGAAATTCTGTGCATGGCCTTGACAAGTGAGCAGCAGGACCAGGCCTGGACAAGGCCAGAGGCCCCATGAGACACTGTAGGGGCCACACAGCCGACTCAGAGCCTACAAGCTTCCTCTCCAGTTCCAGACTCACCATCAGGCAAGTCCCACCTAGCATAGAGCAAGAATTTGCTTGAAAACAACAAGTATCTCTTTTTGCATGTGCAAAATATCCAAATAGATTTAATAAAATTACATCTGAGGTTAAACCACGGAGATAAGAAATCCACTCTCAGAACAACAACTGGTTGTTCTTTTGAAAGGATTTCAAATGCTTCTTGTGTATATAAGTGTTAAGACTTAGCAGCCCCAAGTTCTGCACTTATAATCCTGACAGGGCTACAAAAACAACCCAGAATAGTAGCTATCTATTCTTTAATTGCTTGAAAGCACCTCCCAGTCACCCAGTCATCAAGGCATTGTGAGACCTATAGGCTGCCCATTGCCAGGAGCCGCACATCAAGCTCTTTGGCACCTCATAGACACAACACGAGAAGGGGTTTTGTACTAAAATAATCTTCAAACTGAAGGTGGGCACACAAGTACCAGTCCGCGTCTGGCCCTAACTGGAAGCCTGGCTATCTTTTCATTTACTAGAAAGTATATGCTGCTGCTCACCGAGGCAAGGAGGGTGGGTAGAGCCCTGTGCTCTGCACTAGTGAGAGCATAAAACACTTAGTGTGTTTCCGCCCTTCAGCACAGAGCTGCATCAAGCTGCTGAAACCCAAACTTATATCCGAGTCACATTTTTAGGCTCTAGTATAAACGGTCCAGCTCTTGGTTTAGAATATTCTGCTGACAGTTTTGCAGCTGGAGAAGCACAGGCTGTAAATGGTTCATGGAAGCATGAACCCCCTGTGGGGTTACCAGACAGATCTCCCCAAAATTAAAGAACGTGGCATCTGGAGGTGGCTCCGGGACCACCCTGGGCCAGTATGCTCACCACGTTAAACTGAAGCCTAGAGAAGCCAAAGAACTTGGTTAAACTTACGCAGCTAGTAACTCACAAGGTCAAGGTCAAAACAGAAGTGCCGTCTGCCCTCGTCTGTCTAGCACATGTCCAACCCCGCCCCCACCACACTTCAGGTCACTGACCCGCAGCAGCCACTTGACAGTGGTCAAGGCCCTGGTGACCCCAGCCACCCCCTGAATGCTGTCTCAGTTCTTTTCCCACACACATCCACCCGCCTCCCAAGACTCAAGTCAAGAGCCGCCCTGGGAGAAGCCTTTTCTGGTCCCCTTTGGTCCCTACAGAGTGGCTGTTCTCCCTGTGCCCTGTGAGCTACAAGTGTGGCAAGGTGACTTTCATGTCCCACGACCCAGAGATTTCAGCCCTCTGGAAGCGAGATCAGGCCACATGCATATATGTGAACCCTGCCCTGAAGGCAGCATCAGAAGACACTTAGTGTGAAGGCCCACGCAAGTGTGTGAGAGAGGGAGACCAAACTCCAGGACAGTGACAAGTGCTTGTCCAAGGGGAAAAGTCCTCTACACGGCACCTGCCCCACCAAGAGGCACTGTCAGCCTCGGAACTCTGTCCTTCCTGTGCGTTAGAACCATCTGGAAACTTTACCCAGCCCAACACCAGAACAACTAAAACCAAACTTGTAGGTAAGGGCTTAGGTAACTGGTTCCCCACAGCCCTTCAGAGAAATTTTATACATAGTGAGGGCAAAGAACCACTAGGAGCAGCAAGAAACCCCAGAGTCCCTGTAGCAGGTTTCAGTGGCAACTCTGGCCAGCCACCTGGCAGAGAAAGCGACCCTTACAGACACTCACGAGAGTTTTCTAACCTATCACACGTGACAGACTGGAGCCCCAGGGGACATGGTCTTGAGCCAAGACTCAAACAGCACAGGAAAAGCTCATCAGGCTATGTACTTCAAGGGCAAATGACTCCTCAACATGCTGGGAAACAAGCAGAATTGTTACCTGCAGTGAACGTGGGCTGTGAGACTGGGTGGTGATGTCACCTCGAGGGCCTTGAAAGCCCAGCCACAATCACAGGAGCCTGTGAGTCAGCAGCATTTTCTACGTGCTGCAGCATCTTAGCGATGTTCTGTAAGTGTCTGTTGGATGTTAAAAATCACTATTTCTACATTCCTAGAAAAACAGTGCTCAATTCAGTTTCAAAACAGTTTCTCAATTGGTAAAACCAACTAGCACCATTGGCCATATCACTAATTTCTTTCAATAGGTGAAATCTATCACTACACACAGCACACAATTCTATTTAAAGGACATCAATACACCGGACCTGGTTTATAAGAAAACAAGAAGGGCAGCCCTGCAGCCACATTTTACATAAAATATCCCTTGATCCAAATGGACAGGACCTCAGGGAGGTTCAGCAGTGGAGACAGGGGAACAGGGAGGCTCGGCAGTGGAGAGAGGGGAGGGGAGGCAGTGGCTCAGCAGTGGAGAGAGAGGTGCTCACCTATGGGACAGGGCACGGGCCCCCAACATCTGTGCTCTGTGGAACAGCTCTGAGGCAGCCTAGGGGTGGGAGGAGGATCCTACCATCTCCCTTTAGGAGAGAGGACAGTCAGCATCATCACAGAAGCACTGTAGTCACCCAGAATTTCACTGGGGTTCCATTGCACGTATTTTGGGAAATGTGGCTAACTCACTAATAAATGTCAAGGAGGCAAAGGTCAGAAGAAGCACAACCAGAAGAGACACCCGCTCAACCCCATGACCTTCATCTGCCCGAAGACCTCAGGATAGGAAGGGGTGGGTGTAAGAGTGAAGTTGCAGCTGGGGCCAGGCACCCCAAGGGCATCACTCACCCACAGCCCATGAGTCTGTGGACTAAGAAGAAGGGACAGAGTGGGAAGAAGCTGCCCCAGACCTTGCACAGCAAGACGCACCACCTGCTCTGTCAATGAATGACTACAGCCTTAACGCGCATGGCAGTTAGGCTTGTGGTCAGCGCTCACTGCAGCCTCATAGCCTGGCAGGGTATATCACGAAAGGTGGACAACTGACAGTCCCCATTAGTCCGTGCAAAGTTCAAGGCCAAGGCAAGTTGGGGTAGAACCAAAACCAAAAGGAAGGTCCCCAACCCTTAGCTGAGGATCTTGGTACAGCACACACCTTCACCGTAAAGGCTCTCTACTTAGGTCTTGCACTGCTTGACAAGGAAACTTGGAAAATAAATAATTATTCAAAAATCACTCTTACCAAAGTTCCAAAGTGCTGCAACCAATTCATTCCTCAAATAATCTATCTCCTCTTTACAAATTATTGAGAAATTGGCTTTTTAAAAAATACTAAAGACCAATTACATTATCTAAATGGCAATTATATCATTGAATGCCACATAAGCATTCATCAGGGTCCCACCCGGAGAGCAGCATCGGCTGAGACCTGTGGAAACTGGCGGCAATCGACTGAAGAAATATAGAGTTAGAAGCTACAGTAAAGAAAGACAAGAGACATAGAGTAGAATTAAAAGTGGGGCTCAGGGGTCCATTGCCCATAGTGGGATTCTAGCAATGGCCCAGAGTGTTTGCTCCACTCTGATTTTATTGAAGTCTATTTGCCCAGAGGGTAAGATGAGGGAGGGAACAAAGACATCAGCAGTTTCTCCAATTGATCATATCAGCTCCTATTGTTATTATTATTAAAACCTTAAGGGTAGCCTTCAGAAATCTGAAATCTGAGCTTATTTGGAGGGCCTCCTTCTTGAGGTCACACACAGAGATTTCTAGGGAGGTGTTAAGCTCTGCTAGTTCTCTGTGGAGTAAAACCACCAGCATTAATCTCCTCTGAGGGATCAGTGGGAAGGAGGCACTTTCCTCCCATTACCACCACAGAGGATTTTCCTCTGCAATAAGGGATATAAGCTCTTCTGCCCATATATATCTCAGAGCTGGAGCTACTCCCTTGGTCTCTGCCCCAGGCAAATGCAAATCTCCACAATGGGTATCTGCCCTAGTTTCCTGCCCTAGAAGTTGTATCTTTTCTAGGACTTGCCATACATAATCTCTGCTATGACAATTACTCTCCTCAGAGCGCTCATAGACCCAGCAGGGTGTTTGTAAGCTGTATCCCCAACAGGCTAAAATTTTAGAAAAGGCAAGAAGCTTGCTAGCAAAGGCTAGCTTAAATGTAATCTAGCTGACTTTTCTTTATTCTCACTCACTCAGCTTACTTTTTAGTTTTCCTCTTTTTCTGGGGGTGCTTTCCTTTACCAAGAATGGAGTCTTCAGTCTCCATTCTCCCAGTAAGCAGTATTGAGAATGGGATGTAAAACAAATAATGCCATTCTGGGCATACATGAAACTTCAAAATCAAATGTGGGAGGCGGGGCAGAGACACGTGTGTTTCTGATGTTACACTTCTATGAACACACCTTCCAGGTCATGAAACACCCTATAATAGTGAGGCCCTGGAAAGAGCTGGTGTACGTGTTTGGGCTAAAGGTTACTGGGTGCCTGCCTCATGTCAGGGTGAGGGCATCTGTGTATTTACTGGGAGTTTTCATAACAACTCTTCAGAAGTCCAGACTTGGAGGACATGTTGGCTGTCTTCACAGGACCAGACTGGAAATCCAGCTTAGTCCTGCTCCAAATTCATTTTCATCACACCCTTTTCCACTTACAAGAATGCTGAATTCCACTCCCAGATGTTTGCAAATGCCAAGGCCTCTGTGCTTTCCCCACAGCCCCCAGACCCACAGAGCCCCACTCTGCCTCTGCACAGCATGGTCTCTCCAATTTCTACATGCAGCTGTCCCCATATGCACCTTGATTGTAAGAGTTTTACTGTTTTGTCTTATCCCTGGAACAGTCATGTGGCCCCACCAGAGGACACTGACGATGTCTGGGGATCGTTTCAACTATCAAGACTTGGGGCTGCTGTTGGTGTCTAGGAGGTGGGGGGCCGGTGGGACAGCTGTGGGTGTCCAGGAAGCTGGGGGGGGGGGTCTGCGAATGTCTAGGAGGCAGAAAGCAGGGCTGAGGGGGTGGTTGGGGACAGTCCTACAGCACAGGAGGATGCCCACAACAAGAAATCACCCAACCGAGAACCTCAACAGTGACAAGGCTCAAAAGCCTTAGAGTGACAATGTGATTTAATAAAAGTGCTTCCTCCCCTGTATGATGGGACCAAAATCACTATGAAACAACATACATGAAAACTTCAGTCCACAGTGAGTGAAGAGCCCGAGTTAGACAATCTGCCCACAAACTTCCCTCAAACAGGAGCCACCTCAGGTGCTCATGATTCTACACAAAGCACAGGGCTCCTTTCATTGACATTTAGCAAGTGGGAAAGAATGTATTCTTTATATTGAAAATTCTTGATTAAAAGCAAATGCCAGTATTATCTAAAAAGCACATTTTCCTATACTCCTCACCAAACAAGAAGTGAATATAGTAAAATACATAATTCATTTTAACAGGCCATGGAAAGCTACACTGGGTAATGTCATGGAATCATCTATTCATATAAGGACTATGGATAAGTTTACTATTAAAATGCTTTGTCTTCTTTTAATAGAAGGTTAATGAAGAGATCACAATATAAATATTTGAGAAAAATTTCATCTGACAGCTCGTATTTTTGCTATACAGGCTGGTTTTGACAATATTGATTCTTAGGTCATGCGTTGAATTATTCAGCAACACCTTAAGCTGTGATCACAAGCACGGCGGATAGACACTGAAAGTCAAATTTCTGAGTTGAAACTGGCTGGTGGCACATCTCAGGTCATCAATATTTGTTTTATGTTTTTCTCAGTTTATGCAAGTTTGATTTGGCATGGAAACCCTAAAGTAAATGATCACAAAACGCGTGATGACTGGCATTCTATACACTCCAGCAACCCTACAAGAGGACGAGACACACTTCTGCAGTTTTCTAAAGGTCTGAGCTGAGGCCTTGACCAGCAGAGTGAACCCAATGTTCTAAGTAGAGCCTGCTGGCCCATACCCAGGTCTACCAAATCAAACCCAGAGGTTGGGGCCTGCAAATCTACATTTTTAATTTGCATTGTTGATTTGCATACCAAGTTTAGGAACCTAGGCCGGAAGACTGAACACTGGAAATTGTTTGTCTGGCTCTACACAGCATGGGTTTCACTTCTACAGACTAGGGACAATTCACTTAACATGAAATCCACATCCACCTCCCACCTTAATGAGCACTTTGCTTGTTACTTTTGTGCAGATTTCCTTTTCTAGAGAGACTTGATAGGAAATGCTGCAAAACCTGGGAACAAGTATAAAAGGAATTACCAAGGAACACACACCTAAGTTCTGGGCCTGCAGAGTACTCATCTCTTGGTGCCAGGCTGGGGCACGCTGGTGATTTCAATATACTGGGTCCCAGGTCTCTGGCCTTATTTTCCCTTTATTTATGTATTTGAATTATTAAATACATATGCAAACAGAAAAGCAAGACAATTCAAACAGTGGCAGTAACACAGAGACAGTCAAACAGGCTGACATGGCAGAGGAAGTCTCACAGGCAGCCGATGTGGAGACTGCAGCAGGCATAGGGGGAGAAGCAGCTCCTTGAAGAGCCCACACTGGCTCTGAGACTGGAAGGGAAAGAAGCCAGTTTCCAGAGGGCCAGGGGTAGGGGACAGGCCCTGGGGGATGCTATACCAGGCAGAGGGAACTATAAAGAACCTGGGATAAAAGCAAGGTGCTCATGAAATTATGACAGAAATTAAATAAGAAATCAAATGATGGATACAAAAGATTTTGTGAAATACAAAACTACTGGCAACACAAAATACTACTTTTTGTAATAGACACAATAGAATAGTTTCAGGACAGAAGCTGGGATAACAAAAGGCCTGGGACTGAGGTTAAGAGCAAACTAAGTAGCTGAGGCCACATTGCCTGGAGACCAGGACATGCCATGTACATGTGCTGAAAGGAAGACGTCCCCAAGTATCTGAAGGGGTATATGCTTGTGGAAGAAAACATTTCATTTTAAATTTTAAAGTGCTCCACAGCTATGAGAGGATTGAAATGACTTTAAGAAGATGGGCTCCCAGCTCAGCATATAACAAATATTCATAGGAGCTGCAGGAAAACAGACCAGCTGGGAGGGGAGGAGCTCCACGTGCCTGGATGTGACCAAGGAAAGGCTGATAGAACTAGATGACCTGTGAAGACCCTTATGACCCTCTGAAAATACACACACACAGTATCTCTCTCACAAGCTCTGTAACAGTGAGACGGCCTCTGCACTTTGCACTTTATAACCTTAAGGATAATTGAAGAGAAACTCGAGAAACATCAAGGAATCTATCATGTTCCCAAATGCTTTAGCACCCAGGGATAAAATGTGTCTTTGTCTCTGCAATAACTAATATATACTTCAAAAGGGCAAATTAAGAGACAGGATAGACTAACATTCACTTGAAATCTATAGTTAATTTGCAGTGGTGTTTTACAAGTACACACTACACACCTACAGCAGAACCTCTGCAGGTGACCACACTGGTCAGCACACGGAGGTGGTCACCACTAACAATGAGGCTGCTATGTTGACTCGCACTTGTGGCGCATGTCCGGTCCAGGAACATTAGGTCACCTTAAGGAGGTGGTCAGTGTAGGAAGGGGGTCAATTAAGGAGGTTCTACTGCATTATGACTTACTAAAATAGTTACTATATTTTAACAAAAATGTGTCCAGACTCCATTAAGTTCCTAGTAGGTAGTAATACTGGTATGCCAATATATAGCCAAGACCTTAGCATACAAGGATGGGGTCTTCTGTTGGCTTACTGTTTAATGGGAACCATGAACACAGAGATTGTTTCCTCATTAAAAGTCCTGAGAGAGAATCACTGGCTTTTATTTATAATATTTGCCTATTCTCTCTAGTAAATAAAAGATAACTGAATTGCTATATAATTACCTGAGACGAAAATCCTAAACAAATAATAAGCTACAATTGGGAGTAAGACCAGAATCAAACTTGAAAAGTTAAACATTATTAAATGGCTTTTATAGAAAATACTTACATTTCCATATCCAGATGTATCTGGCTCACATGCAGCTGTACTTCAGGAAAAACTCTCTTAATATCTACATATACTTTCTATTTATTATATTAAGTATGTTTCTTGAGTACTCTTTGTAAATAAAATTATATCATGACTCTCTTAGGATGGTTTGTAAAAAAGAAGAAACTTGCAATAAATTCTTCCATAAAATAAAGGCTATGTCCATACAGATATTCATAAAATTATACTTGACTTTATAAAAACCAGGAACACCAAACAAGAGATTGACAAAAAATTAAAATCAAAAGTTTAGCAGTTCCTGAACCTGATAAAGCAGGTAATCCCAATGTTATTTGGAGTGTTGTAGAGCATAGAGAAAGTTTCCATTTTGGAACTACTTTCTCCAGAAAAGACTCCATAAAGAAAAAAAACCTATAGAACAATCTTGCTTAGGAATATAGATAAAAAATTCTAAAGAAAATATTAGCAAACAAAGCAGCATATTAAAAAGCTAATACTCTATGACCAAACATGGTTTATTCAAAGAATAAAAGACTAGTTCAGTATCAGAAAATCTGTTGTATAAATTGCCATATTAGATAAGTATTATTTTAATTATTATTATTTCCTTAGACATTACAGACAAAATTTAATACCTATTGTAGAAAAAAAATTTTGAACTATAAACAGTACATGTATCACTAGTTTGACAAAAATGTTTGTTTCAATCCCCAAATCATCATTTATGCTAAATGAGGGTAGTTTAGATATATCCTCACAAAAAAGCAAGAATCAGACACAAATGTGTAGGCACAAACCACTCATACAAGCAATAATGTCATTAAATCTCCAGACAATTATGCCAAGTAAAAAATGTTAATCCCAGGCGGTTACACACTATGTTTTCCTTTATATTACAACCTTGAAATGACAAGATTATAAAAATAGAGAACAAGTTAATGCTAAAAAAAAAAAAAAGTTTAGCAGTTTACGTAAAGAAACCATCACTTTAAAGAACTCTGTATAAAGGCCTTCTTCTTGGGCTAAATAATTTCTATTCATATCCACAATATTTCAGAAACATACCTATTCCACAAATTTATATAGTCTATAGCATGAACACTTTTTGATTAATTTTCTTTAGGTTCATCTATCTTTTAGCTTACGCTGTGCTATTTTATTAAACTTCAAGCCTTTATAGCTCAAGAGAGACAGCAGACCTGGATTAGAGTGGTCTTAGGAAATAACTGGTGTCTCTGTGCATAAGTGGTGTCCCTCACTTCACCTGGCTGCCTAAAACCAAGCCCTCGATGGGTAAAAAATGTTAATCCCAGAAGGTTACATGCTATGTTTTTCTTTATATCACAGTCACTATTCTTAACATAAAGCTTCACAATTCCTCAAAGCATTTCTAACTATATTTTCTTCTGGCTAAAGCACAGAAAAGGCTGACAAGGGCCACAGAACAACACATGGGGCTGATGAGGAGACCAAGTCTCCTGTCCAAAGTCCACTGCGTTCACCAGGACCCTTCTCTGCAGAGTGTGAGGTGTGATGTGTCAGCCACTGAAGAATGGAATCCCTTAGAATGATACTGTTAGCAATCTGGGTGGGTAGCCCTGTCTGTCTTCCCTCTCTAAAAAGATCTAAGATCTTCTACCTTTTTTTCCCCTTCTCAAGTAATAAGAAATTAGGGATAACTCTGGATTTCCTGAGCCTTCTCATCCTCACTGAATCTCTTTGTTACCTCCTTTTACAAGAGTGTGCAATTTCTTCTCATGGATTCATGTGCAAAGCTGTGAACAGTCTCCCAGGCAGGAGCACGTGACAATGGGACAGCTCTAAAACAAGACGGTGCCACAGGCCACACAGCACAGCACGCTGCAGAGCCCTCCACAGAAAGCAGGACAGGAGTGATTTCCTCCCTATATCAGAGCTCAGTTCATCAGTTACTTCACAAGTTCAATCCAATTTCTCAAAAGGCAATAACACAATCTTCCAACTTAATTATCTCCATTGAAAGTATTTAAAAGCCTTTGCTGAGACACATTTCTTTCTGTGTCAGACAGGATTAACATCAAGTGAGCAGCCTGGGTAGACCATGTTCTAACTGTAAAAGGCTGACATTTGAGGACACAACATTTCTTTCAAGGGAGAAATTTTTCCCTGGAGAGGACACCAAAGAGAACCTCAGATAACGGCATAAAGCCCTGTGCTTCAAAAGCCAGATTCTCAAGAACATTCTACATATAATGTGCTCAACATTCTGCAGAATTAGAATATTACAATCTGATGATTTCTAAAATAAATTTAATTAACTAAGGGAACTTTAAAGCTCAGAGAAGGAGTTTTTAAAAGTACAACAACGAGGGCGGCGCCTGTGGTTCAGTGAGTAGGGTGCAGGCCCCATATATAGAGGGTGGCGGGTTCAAGCCCGGCCCCAGCCAAACTGCAACAAAAAAATAGCCAGGCGTTGTGGCGGGCACCTGTAGTCACAGCAACTCAGGAGGCTGAGGCAAGAGAATCACCTAAGCCCAAGAGCTAGAGGTTGCTGTGAGCCGTGACGCCACAGCACTCTACCCAGGGCAACAAAGTGAGACTCTGTCTCTAAAAAAAAAAAAAAAAATACAACAACGAGAGATAATTTACAATGAGAATGCCATTCATATCGATACCACTAAGGAAAATGATAGCTATTTCCATAGAAATAGTTATGAAGAAACAGTTGAGTTTATTTTCCCATCTTTTTTTTAAATTTTTACATATACATATGTTAATTAGGTTTCTACTTTTTGCCTTCACAGAATTTAAAAGGCTTAAAATTTAATAACAATAACAATGTTGGGTGGTGCCTGTGGCTCAGCAAGTAGGGCGCCAGCCCCATATATCGAAGGTGACGGGTTCAAACCCAGCCTCGGCCAAACTGCAAAACAAAAAAATAGCCAGGCATTGTGGCAGGCACCTGTAGTCCCAGCTACTTGGAGGCAAGAGAATCGCCTAAGCCCAGGACTTGGAGGTTGCTGTGAGCTGTGTGACGCCACAGCACTCTACTGAGGATGATAAAGTGAGACCGTGTCTCTACAAAAAAAAAAAAAAAAACAATAACAATGTTTAAGATAAGGACTAGAAACAAAAACCAGGTAAAGAATGAACGAAGATAAATACATTCAGAAAAGAAACAGTTGAGTTTTTGAGTTTATTTTGAAAGCATTTCAATATATCACTGGCCAAAACCCCGAAAGTTTTAGTCACAAACCAGTTCTTTCCATTTCCTTTTGAGAACCAGAAGAAGAATCAACCCACATTTTGAAACAATCATTTTTTTTGGATAACTTACTAGGGGAAAATGCCATTTTAAAACGCTTTTTGAGTAAATTTGCAAGCAAAAATTAGTAAAAGGCATGGTGGCTCCTATCTGTGAGGGAGGCCAGCTTTCTGGGAGGCCAAAGTAGGAGGACTGCTTGAGCTCAGGAGGTGGAGACCAGCCTGAGCAAGAGCAAGACCTGTCTTTCCTAGAAGTAGAAAAACTAGGGCAGTGCCTGTGGCCCAGGTTGTAGGGCGCTGGCCCCATATACGGTGGTGGTAGGTTTGAACCCAGCCCCAACCAATCTTCAGCTCAATCTCTGTTTAACTTTTCTTAGCACTGCCCAGCTTGTAAAACTCAGTCCTCCCATCAGGCCTCAACCCTGGGAGGCAGACAGCCTTCTTCGCAACAACGGAGAGTCAATTAATGGGTGTTATCACTTCATTCTAAACCTGTTGTGAGGCATTTATGTGCTCAAACTCAGGGCACTTACCTTATACACCTGCCCATAGGTTCCATTTCCAACAAGTTCCACCAATTCAAAGATCCCTGCAGGATCCTGAAAGATAAAATCAAACAATAAAAATTCAAAACAATATTCTAGGCATTGTCTTAATCAAAAACAAATACTTATTTAAAATAAGCAAATAAATAATAACTTTAGCTTTAGGGGCTCCCCTGTGTTAATATTAAATACTACCAACATTTCAAAATTTAAGTCAGCTACAGCTATGAGATCAGTCCAATTCCATTTTGCTTCTAGTTTACATTTCTCTGAAATAGGTTTAGATCAGGTAAAAGCAGATGTTTCCTTGACTGAAACAATAAAGAATCCACACATTTCTCACTGTCAGATGGAGGTACACTTGCAGGAGGCACAGTAAGTGAGATGTCAGACTCAGGCTTCTGATGAGTTCCCATTTCTGAGGCTGTTTCTCTCTGAAATGCCCGAGCTGCTTCTTGTGTTGACATCGGCAGTTAAGGCTGTACTTTCCAAGTGTGGGCAGTCTTACCGATGGGAAACCAGCAATTTCCAAGAGCAAATGGAATCAACACAACTACCACACTCAGCATGGCGGCTCCTATCTGTGAGGGAGGCCAGCTTTCTGGAAGACCAAAGTGGAAGGACTGCTTGAGCTCAGGAGGTGGAGACCAGCCTGAGCAAGAGCAAGACCTGTTTTTCCTAAAAGTAGAAAAACTAGGGCGGCACTTGTGACTGAAGGAGTAGGGCGCCGGCCCCATATACAGGGGGTGGTGGGTTTGAAACCGGTCCTGACCAAAAACTGCAAAAAAAAAAAAAAAAAAAAAAAAAAGGTAGGAAAACTACCCAGGCATTAAGGCAGGCACCTGTAGTCCCCAGCTACTTAGGAGGGTGAGGCAGAAGGATCGTTTGAGCCCAGGAGTCTGAGGTTGCTCTGACACCATGGCACTTTACCCAGGGCGAGAGTGAGACTTTCTCTCAAAAAAAGAAAAAAAAACAAAGGAAAATGTTTTTCTTTGCATTTATCTCCCCTCTCTGTGTTGGTCCAGAGTCCACTTCTACAGGATACGCAGAGTGACAGCAGGGTTTAAGCACAAACTAAACCTGCAAATTACACATGTTCTTCCCATCAAACAGCTATCTACTAAGCCTGGGAGTCAGCTACATGTTACAGTGCTCAATAAATGGCCAATAATTACTGCTATTTTTACTTAATTACTATTCCAAAAAGTTGAAAAGAAAAATCAAAGCCTATAAAATTCAATTTAGAGGCAGAAATTGACTTTTACCCCAAATGATTCCTACCTGGACAGAAAATGCTTCTTTAAAAGCAATAAATCAAGAACTACAAATTTAAATGCCCACAGAGGACAGGCAAGTAACATGAATAAGTCAAGTGGCCGGGCAGGGCCCATGGCCAGCTGGGTGTCCATCTCAGTGGGGGAGAGATGGGCAGGTGGGTTTACTAGGCCAGAGCCACTAGCTATCACATCAACACAGAAGCACGATATGGCCAGGTCTAAAGATCTTTTGAGAAAAACTAAACACTTTGCTTAACATGAGAGCTCCTAATTTTCAAGGGTTAAGTGCTTAATTTAAAACAATACTCTGAGAGGCCAGGCATAGTAGCTCACGCCTGTACTCCCACCACTTGAGAGGCCAAGGCAGGTGGATTGCCTGAGCTCACAGATTCGAGACCAGCCTAAGCCAGAGCAAGATCTCATCTCTAAAAATAGCCGGGCATTGTGGAGGGTGCCTGTAGTCCCAGCTACTTGAGAGGCTGAGGCAAGAGAATTGCTTAAGCCCAGAATTCTGAGGTTGCTGTGAACTATAACACCAGGGCATTCTACCGAGGGTGACAGAGTGAGACTCTATCTCAAAAAACAACAGCAACAACAAAAAGCTACTCTAAAGAACGCAAAACCGTGATTCCAACCTCTGGCCTATCTCCAGTCCGCACCTGCATAAGAACACCCCATGTATTACAACCCAGGCATGGAAATGAGAGGAAGGGATGGCCTGGGCTTTAGATACAGACAGACCTGGATCAAAGTAGCTCATCCTTAACTGGCTGTGTGACCCTGGGGGCCCTAAGGATCCACATGGCATCTGCCAGCAGCACTTCTGTGACAAGCAAGCGAGGGCCTCACACACGCCTGCATGTAGCCAGTGATCTGTCAATGCTTCCTGGTGGCCACCTTTATGCTGCAGAATTCCGTACCACCACAGCATTTGCATGGATGAGAGCTGCTTCCCAGGAGAAAGGCAAGCAAGTTTGATGTGTGAATTAGGGACTTGATAGCCACAGTCTTCAGTAAGTCAGACTCAAGAAAAGTCCCTAGGTATACGCCTTCAAAGATTCCACATAAAGATACAAAACAATAACAAAAAGCAAACAAGCAAGAAACTGCAAAAGCGTCAGCTCTTCTCTGAGAAGGACAGGTGTCAGCATCACCTGCTCTTACAAACCCAGAAGGACAACAATCCACAATCATGCCTGGAGAACTGTCCTCAATTGAAGGGTGTCACTTAACCCAAGATCGCAAGCTCCAGGACAGGGATGGGGACAGTCATGTGCAAGGACCAGTTGGTAGAGGTAGCATAGAGGCCCTGTGCTCCAAGACACTATGGTACTGTAGTGGGTCCTGGCTCCAGAATGAGAGGGATCAGGTGAAGATTTCATCTCCACTGAACTTGGCTCAGCTCTTCTCAAAGCACAGAAACCCAGCCATGCCCCCAACAGGCAGGTTCCAGATAGAACCTCAGGACCATTTCAGGACTAGAGCTCTGAGTCAACCAACACCCGCAGCTGGAATCCACTGTCCAGGCCACCTGGGAGGTCTCAAGATGGGAAAGAAAAATCTGTTTAACTACCAGGCCATTAGAGCAGTGGGTTTTATTACAAATGAAATTAGAAAGAAATGAGGAAGAGAGAAAAAAAGCAGCAGCCCATAAATTGTGGCAGCTGCTGTCTGTGTCGAAGCTGTGCCTCCCAGGAGCTGTTTGCCCAGCGGTGTTTCTGCAACTCATTTGCAAACAGGCTCTACATTTGCTTGAAACTGAAATATCACAATTGTGTTTTCAACATTCATTTCTCTTAACCAAAAAATATATATATGAAAGAAAGAGCTCCAGGGTGGTGACTAATGGCTTCCTTAAGGAACCCAGGAACCAAGCAGGGGTGTAAGAAGGGGCAGGTGCAGGGCAGGGGGGTGCTCCCACATGCAAGGTTACCCCTCATGGACCCCTCAGGGCTGAGGTCAGCAGGGCGTTGCTGAAGGATCTGGGCAGCTGACACCAGAGTGCTTTCTCTCCTTGAATCGTCTGCTAAAAAGGCAGACGGCCCAGCCAACCTGAGCCATGGGGGCTTAAAACTGAGGCTTCCACACAGCCAAGGGCCTTATGAGCAAAGGCCAGAGACTAAATGGGTTAAGCCGAGCGACAGACAGTGCTGGTGCCTGGGGCAGGAGCCAGACTGAAGACAGATGCCGAGCCAGGTGCTCCCCATGGAACAGACCCCAGGACTCAGAGACTTACTCTCAGGAAGGGTGGGGTCCCTTGAACAACACTCTCCTGGAGGAGGGTGAAAGAAGAGCCACACTGAGCCAAGGGAAGAGCTAAGCTGAAACAATCCAACACGCTCTGGAGCCAGGACAACCCCTTTGGAATCCTCCTGCCTTGGAGCACGGGGCCTCTGCACCCACCTCTAGTGACTGGTCCTTGCGCACGGCTGTCCTCATCCCCATCCTGGAGGTTGTGATCTTGGGTGAAGTGAAGGCCTTTAGCTGAAGACAGTTTTCAGGTGAGAGCCACTGTTAGCTGCCTGCACCTTGAGTAGCTGAACAGCAAGTGCATTGGTAGTGGAAAGGGGACCTGGGTGACACACGGGACCTGGGTGACACATGGCACCCACTACAAGCATCATAGTTAGAACCAAGAACCAGTGTCGGACTGAAAGAAAGCTAAGAGCACCTGCCTTCTGCAGAACCCTGGCCATGGTCAGATGGAGCAGCACAGCTGCAGCCATGGTTTATTGGGGTGGGGGGAAGCAATCTCTCTGAGACCCTGGACAGCAAGATGCCGTGATGCTGTCATCACTGAGCAGTGCCCATGGGATGGATCAGCCCATGAGTGGAGTCAGTAGATGGGTGTGGGGCATCCTTGAGATAAGATCTCATCACTTAGTGAGCAAGATAAAGGTGAGAGGCAGGGAAGCCAACCTCCAGGGTGTGGGGAGAGCAGTAAAATCTGTGAGTGAGATGGAGGTGTGAAGGGAGATGGAGGGAAGGGTTGTATCCAGCAAGGGCAGGAGGGCTCAGCAGTGCACCTGCCTCCGAGTGGACAGTTAGGGCAAGACTGAGAAGAGACCACCACACATATGGTCATGGAGAGGCTTTGGAGAGACCACTTTAGAAGTCCTGCTGGAAGAAGCACATGGAGGGATGCTTGCTCACACCGTGGAAACTATGTCACCGTGGAAGCTATGAAGTGCATCTGTGAGGAGTGTCTGCACACACTCAGCCCTCCAGGTGCTGGGATTGGGGAAGAGAGAAAAGGGAACATCAGTCCTGAGGTGTCACTGGACAACACCCTGCATCCTGCTGTCCAGGGTCTCAGAGAGCTTGCCCCCTCCCCCCACAATAAACCATGGCTGCAGCCGTGTTGCCCCGTCTGACCACGGCCAGGGTTTTGCAGAAGGCAGGTGCTCGCAGCCTTCTCCTCTAGCCTCACTCTGGTTCTTGGTTCTAACCACGATGCTTGTAGTGGGTGCCGTGTGTCACCCAGGTCCCCTCTCCACTACCAAGGCACTTTCTGTCCCCCTTGTAGTCCAACTACACATATTTGCTTTCTATCAATTCTTTCCTCCTTTCAAACTAATCTTCACACTGATCTTTCTAAAATAGACATTTCTAGTCATGACTCTCCATGACTTAAAATAACTTCAGGTACGTTTCAGATTGGAAGTCAAGGCCCTGCCATTCCTAGGCCTGGCCAGCATTCCCATCTGCTGTCCACCATTCTGTGCTGAGACCAACCGCCTCGAACAACCCGCCATTTCCCTGACACATGTGCCGCGCTCCATGCCTGGCCCATAACGCCCTGAACCAGTGTCGCAGCTCTGCCATTCTTCACCCAACAAGCCCATCCTCAGAAGCCTCCTCACCACTTCCTCTCATCAGTGCCACCGTCTCTCTGCCTACAGCACATCACAGGCAGCTCTGTGGTAGCTACCTGCATGCATGCTATCCCCCTCTCACTCTCTCTCTGGACAAACTACAATAGGGACTGTGACCTATCTACCTCAGCATTATCCAGCACTTAGCCTCACGTCCAACACAGAACTGTCAGACACAAGTGTTTACTGGATAAAGCTGGTGTCCACTCCATTTCTCCAATACAGACAGAAGAAGTTGCATAAAGGTAGGGTGAAAGTCTAGGATGAAAATCAGGGGTGCAGGTTGCCGGGTCTATCTGGAGCCACAGACCCAGCAACCTGCACCCCTGCTTTCAATCCTAGACAAGCTGTTCCAGTCATGCGTTCTCTATGCCTCTTACCTCAACCCAAAAGGTACAAAGCTATCACGTGTATAAGCCTCTATCATATTCCCAAGTCCCAGAAAAAAATCCATAAAACCTGTTGGTGTAGACCATGCCTCACATGCATTGAGAAGATAAACCATCAGGATGTGGCCATTTCCCAGGTAGAACAGAGAGCGAGGGGGTTCCTAATAATCATGTCACAAAGGCAGGCGAGCCAAGAGACCAGGATCAGCCTGATCCTCCCCCTCGTATTTGCTCAGCTCCTCTGAAAGCCGAGACAGGGGCCTGGGGAAGGTTACAGCAGCAAGGAGCAAAGAGCAGATCACTGACATTTACCGAAGTCGAGAATCCCTGGAGGGTACACAGGCCTTTATTCAGATCTTAACCTTTGCTGGAAGACTGAGAAGAGAATTTAATTCTTAGATAAAGTAATTTACATTATTTCTTAATGAAATATAACTACATATCAGAAGGCAGGCTATTCCCTTAAAGAAAACGTAACTTTTCAGCAAGTACTGATGCAAAGGCAAATGTGGATAGTCATTACAGTAAAAATCACAACACAAGCTGACATTTCAGAAGCTTATGTGTCAGAAACTATCCTAAGCATTTTCCATGAATAGCTCCTTTAATCATCACAGCTGGGTGCTATTCATCTCTTCATTTTACAGATGAGGAAACTGAGGCTCAGGGAGATCAACTATCTGGTCAGGGCACTACTGACAGAAGGCAGGGCTGGGTAGGCACCTGCTGGTCATAGTCCACACTCTGAGCTCTTAACCACTGCTCCACCGCCTAGGTGGAATCAGAGTCCTCTGCCCTTGAGTTGCCTCTCGTTACTTCTCCAGCCTGGGGTAAGTTTCTTAACCATGCTGAGCCTCAGTTTCCTCATCTTTAAAACAGGGACATCACCTTCCTCCAGGATGACTAGGCTCAGGGCCAATGCACGATAGGACTTCAATAAATATTCACCTTCTTCTTTCCTTTTTTTCTCTTTGAAAATGAGTTCATTCAATAAATAAGGAATATCACATAGAAAAATGCAATCTGCATTTCATAGATTTTCAATTTTAAAAAAGCCAATAAAACTAATAAAACCAATGTTAAAAAAAATGACATATTGCTTTTCAACCAGTATCATGACATGCTTAGCAAACAGGGTCAGATATTTATAAATAAACAGAAGTCGTTTAGAAACTAGTAAGACACAGTAAGTTTCTCAGGCTCCTGTCAGCTAGTGAAGGCAGCAGGGCTGGGACCACGCCCAGCCTCACAGCAGAGTGGAGGCTTCAGGTCAAGGGATTGACATTCCAGGCATTCTCCCAGGTCCCCTGGATGATACTGGATTTATAAGCACACTAAATAAAATCTTTGGACTTTATTCTCTAAATCTCTAAGACTGAAAAGGAAGACTTAAGCGTCCAACACGACGGCTGCCTTAGTGTCACAAGTGATGATGCGTGCTCTTTCCAATCCCCAGCACAAGGTGGGACACAGACAGTGGAGCAAGCCCTGAGCCACAGCCTGAACAGACTCTGGACACCTTCTCTGGGATGCCTCCTAAGACACAGACTGTTTGGGGACAGAAACCTCTCGCCTGAGGCCACTGGTCCTTTAGCAGGTGAGCAAGACCCAAGAGAACATGGGGGCTGACTGGCTCCCAGAACACCTGCCCACCCAGAGTCCTGTGGACACCTGTCAAAAGGCTATGCTTACTCTAAACATAGAGGCCTTAAAAAGACCAAAATGTTATTTCTCTTAAAGCCATTATTTAGCAGCTTTCTTACTCAGCTTCAGCCCTAACTGAGGACCATATGCTTACAAAAGCAAAACAGAACAAAGAAAACAGGGACAGTAGGAGAACTCTCTGCATTTATCTCGAGCCTTCAGGCTTTTCAACACCATCCTCCAAGCACAGGCCAGGAAACTATGGTAACTCAGCACCCCAGACAGGAGGGTCCTCAAACAGTTTTTTGCTCTAACTTCCCCCCTCCCAACGTCATGGGGGTTTGAAAAGCCAAAGGTTGTACCCTACACAATGAGATTTACTCAATCTCTGGGTACACCTGGCACCTCCCCGTAGCCACATCCAGTATGTTATGCTCAAGGAAGAAGTGGGGTGCCAGCCCTGCCTCCAGTGCCTGGCATCTAGGGACGGCATTAGATGCGAGCAAACAGTGACCTGTACATGGTCACTAAATTACCGTGATGTCAGGTGCAAACTGGAAAATGTACCCCAAGAGTACATTCTACATCAGGACATCTAGAATGTAGCCCAGAATCTTAACTTCATTAACATACTAGCCCAAGGAATGCATCTCAAGTGGAACAGATAATTAAAGTAAAAAATATATACACATACAGATGTAATAACATGGAAACAGAACCCTGACTATTAATGCTTTTCACTTCATCACCTGTATAGAACAGATTAAACTATGTAGAAATATCCAAGGATGAGTTCACAACAGTTCAAGTTCAAGTTTGGACTCAACCACGACTTGTGTGACTGACTCTTCAATGCACTGCAATCCTCCTGCCAGTGGTATGGGAATGTGCTCCCCTGGCTGCATGCTCTGCAAGGCCACCCCTGCACATAGACATGCTGCCCCACCAGCACACACATCATCTCCCAAGAAGGACTCTCCTGAGTGCAAGCGATTCCAGGACATCACCTTCCCCAGCACAGTGTGCCTGGCTAGCTCTGCTATCTTTTTACCAACACTAGTCCCTCAGTGGCTGGTCAGCTCCTGGCAAAGTCAGGACACAGAGCCTCTGGAAACTGATCCTGGATGCTGGTGGCTTCCAATGTGGTTGTCAGCTCTCAGGACAGGAAGAACAGAACCCTTCCCTCTGTTCAGTGTGCCACCTGCTATTTCCACCAGCTGACATGCGGCGGCCAGCACCTGACACTCTCTCCAGCCCCCATGGACTCCACAGTGCCGGCCAGCACTCACCTCAGCAGCTTCTAGCATTAGATTCAAAGCTGACTCCCAAGGTGAGTAGCTGCAAAACTTTACACTATATAAAAAGCTATAAGAACATTATTGCCATCTTTGGGATAGATGGCCTAAACATTTTATACACACTTTCATATTTAATCCTTATAGCAACCTGAGAAATAGATATTACTAACCCCAAGTTTCAGATGATAAAAAGGCTTCAAGGAATTAAGTAACCAGCCCAAGGTAAATGGTAGAAATACCAATCAAGACCAAACTATAAATGGAAGATAAAATACCTCCCATGGAGGATCAGAAAGAAGATACATTAAGTGTTCTGCACAATGCCTGGCAGTGCCTAATTAATACAAGCAACCAGGATACACTGGAGCCACTGGCGTTATAACTCTGTCCACAGTGATGACGGCATTGGCCAGTATAGAGCCAGAAGTCAAATCCAGATACATACGTATATGTTTTTTACATGTACATGTGTTTATTTGGTTTCTAATTTTTGCCTTCACAAAATTAAAGAGGCTTAAAGTTTAATAACAATAACAATGTTTAAGATAAGGACTAGAAACAAAAACCTTGTAAAGAATGAATGAAGATAAATACAATTGGAAAAGAAATCAGATGATTGCTACCATGAAATATTGAGCAATAATAATAATAATAATAATGCAAAAAAAGTAACATTCATATTGTCAGATAAAAGTATGTCTATCATAGAATGCTTTGATTCTGAGGTTCAGTATGGAGTCATCAGCTAACTTTTTTTTTTCTCCAAAGTCTCAAAAAATAGAGAATATTTATTTTTATAAATAAAAATAGAAGATAATTTCAAAAAACAGATCATGCCAAATCTTATAGACAATAGGAAAAGAAGAAATACTTCAAAATCATTCTACTTCTTCTGGATATACCTGACATTAAAATTGGAAAAAATATATTATTATAAAGGGAAATTACAAACATATTTCACTTATAAATGAGAATGCAATATCCTAAACCAACATATTAACAAGTTGAATTAAAAATTATTGTTCAAATAATGTACTTTGGTAAAAATTAAATCCAATTTATGTGAGAATTAGCCACTATTTTCTTTTTTTCTTTCCTTTCCCTCACCCCTCCCTCCTTCTCTCTCTTCAAAATCCAGATATTTTGAATCCAAGCCCATCATTACCCACTTTTCTACAAATGGCCAAGGCTGAAACTGACCTGGGCTTATGGGAATGGTGAATGTCTGTGGTTTAACACAGAAGAGGTGGTGAGATGTGAGCTGTGCTGTGGTGTTCAGCATCCCTGCCTCCCACCAGAGCCTGGAGACCCAGAGGGGAGCCCCAGCAGGCTGCCAGATTTCTGCATAAAGCTAGTTTCTTTTTGTTAGCTACTTGGCCATCAATTAGGATGAATACTAATTACTTTAAGTTAATCAATTAATTGGCAATGAGAGGCAGTCTAATATAATAGCTAAAACCATAGACACCCAAAAAGCCTGAATCAGATCCAGATTCAGCATCTATGAGCTATCTGACCTGAGCCATGTTATTTAATCTTTCTATGCCTTGATTTCCTCAATTATAAAATAGTGATAATAGTAGTACCCACGTCATAGGATTATCTGATACGACAATTAGTACACAAAACATTATCTGGTATATTGTAAGGGATCAAATGTGCTTGCCAAAAATTCTTTATCCAAAAAGGAATAACTTCTTCATTCCAAGAGGGAATAAATTCTGTTAGTTTTAGGCAGCACCTGTGGCTCAGTGAGTAGGGCGCTGGCCCCATATACCGAGGGTGGCGGGTTGAAACCAGCCCCGGCCAAACTGCAACAACAACAACAACAAAAAAAAATAGCCAGGCACTGTGGTGGGCGCCTATAGTCCCAGCTACTTGGGAGGCTGAGGCAAGAGAATTGCCTAAGCCCAGGAGTTGGAGGTTGCTATGAGCTGTGTGATGCCACGACACTCTACCAAGGGCGATAAAGCGAGACTCTGTCTCTACAAAAAAAAAAAAAAAAATTGTTAGTTTTGTCCACTACTGTTACCTCCAGTCTCTTAGACCATGTTCAGACATTGAAGATGATGAGTAATGCTGGCTGGACAAGTCAGGTCCTCACATCACCTGTCTAACCACTGATACCACAATGCAGTAAGATCTCAGATATCTGGAGCACAATTTCCTGGGTCATATCAATAAATCCCTCTGACCATTTTACAGAACAATGCAGTAATGCCTACATAGACTCTACAGATTCATAAAAATTACAGATTTTTCCAATATCAGATTTTAGGTGAGTTTTCAAAGGCCTCCCCTAGTTAGTAGCAGAGTTAAGACTTTCACCTTAGGTCTTTTGACTCTAGTTTTCCCTCTGTTCAGTAAAACTCTTTGACAGACTAAAGTAAGTCACTCATTGCCATCTCAGTGGTATACCTGGAAGGGAAGGAAGCAGGGACAGTCGAGAGGAGGAACTCTGGTATTCAGTTGTTAAATGTAGGTAGTTGGGCTAAGAAATAAATTTAATTCACTCCCAGAGTGGAGGTATTAAGATTTAGTACATGTGGCCACTTTGGTGTCATTAAGGCAATCCATTTAGCAGGGCAGACATATATATCAGTGTAGGAGATAAATCATCTCATTTGAGATGTTGTTTCAAAATACATTTTTCTGAGTTCACAGACTTTGCATATTCATATTCATGTTTAGCTTGGTGCCAAACTATTTCCTTACGGACAGTAAAAAAGATTTCTATATAAACTGATGTTATCTGCTGGCTTACAATCCCAGTGGGCATACACGATTAGGAAGATAAAGCAAGAAGAAGAGCCCCCCCAAACGAGACTGTGACATTAGCTTGAGTGCGCCCCTCCATTTTTGGTGCACAGCTATTTTAAACCTTAGTCAGCTGTTGGGACTCAATGCCAGTCCTTCTCACGCTTCCTGACCTGACACTTCCCAGCTACGCCCGCATTCTGCCTATACACACAAAGAGCACACAAACCCCGACTCTGGGTTCAGAGACTGTTTTCCAACGCAACCGCGGTCATGGAAAGGCACACCAGCCCCAGTAAGCACACTATAAAAAGTCTTCATTATGAGCCACCAGGCAGATGTTCTGCAAGGATAGCCATCTTCTCCTTTAGGCACTTTCCTCAGCTCTCCCACTGTCTGTTCAAACTCACATGCAACTGTTATAAAGGTTAATATGCACACAGAGTCTCCCCGCCACCTCCCTCACCTCCCTTCTTTCTCATTGTCAGGTTGCTGCAGAGACTGCCCAGCTGTTTGGTAAATGCATCACAAAGCTTAGAAAGATTTGTGAACATAGGATTCCTCCAGCCCTGTCAGACTAGGGCATCTTTCCAGTGTTTCGGCAACATGGGGTCAAAATGAAGGGAACCAGACTAGCAAAGATTTTGGCGTCTTGCCTTTTCCAAGATGGTTAGATGAAGATGACAATACAGCAGACAGACTTTAAAGACAAGAACTGGTCACCTAAATAATTAAGTCAGGAAAGACCAGGAAACCATCCAAGGTTCTATTTTGGAAAGAAGAACCTTAACAGTCCCATTTCCCCAAAGATACTCATTTACCACCTGCTTACAACAGACCCAAAACACACACATCTTCCTGAAAGCAAGTTCAACAGTTGTTCTCAACCCATTAAGAACCATGCACTTGACAAAAGGCAGAAATAAAACAAGTAAAAGGGACCCAATCCAACTCCTGGTCTAACTAGGATAGAAGCCCCCTTCCTGGCTGTCCACCTGGCCCCATCCCCACAGCACAGGGAGCTCCCTTCTTGGCCCCTCTCCACAGAGAACCACAGACAAAGCAGGAGCTATGTGCTAGGAGGGAGGGACGTGCCTTCAGCTGAGGATCTGGGCCCCTCCGTGGGGTGAGGAGGGGTGTTCTGGTTGGCTGGTCACGTCGTCTGTGACTCTCGCCCTTCCATAGGGACAGGATGGCCCAGGACACAGGAACCACCAGGAGCCGATGGGCAGCTACCTGGGGCAGGGCCTGTCACCTGGCAAACAGGTTCATCACCAGGCATCACCACTGAGGGGGCAGATGGTGCACTGACACAGCTCTCACGCAGATTCTGGGCAGCAGCCGCGTCTGCCTTTTCAAGACCTCTGCCCTGTGGCGAGGCTTGTAGGGAGGACATAACAAGTTTGTCCTGTGTTTTGTTTTATGAGGCAGATAATTTTTTGGAATGGGGGCTTTATACCATATGTTCAAGGATCTAAAAGCTTTTGAGTGGACTCAAGAGGCTAACGCTAGCCTTATGTCCCTCCATATCTCCCAGGCACCAGCGTCTCCACTGTCCATGAGATTACGGAGTGCCGGTGAAACCAGCCCGCAGGCTACAGTGCCTCCCAGAGCTTCTCCTGTGTTAATACACCTTGTGAATCTCCAAAAGAGAGCAGAACTTTCCACATCTGTCAAAGTGATCTGGTCACAAAATACTCTCTTAAGGGGATTTTATAGCCCCTCTAAGCAGTGATGTTTGGTGGAGCACAGGCTGGAAAATGACAGTGGACGAAGCAATCTTTCTCCTACTTAACCAAAACTTGCATCTTAAGTTACTGTAGCAGGGACCACCCAATGTCTATTCTCATTGTTTCTTAGAAACAAAAATCCCAACTTCATCTGAGAAACAAGGCATCCAGCTCAAAAGCTACATGTGCTAGTGAATATGGGATTAAGTTCTGGCCAAGGACATACAAGCAGAATGACTGTGTGGGACATTCAAAGGAACACAAGAATGGGGCTAACAGGGGGAGGAGGCCATCCTCCTTCTTTCTGCCTGGAATGCAGATGTAATGGCTGGAATTCCTACAGCTATTTCTGATCCTTAGGTGAATTTAAGAATGAAAACTCCAAACTAAATTGTCATGGCAAAACAATGAAATGATCCAGAGCTTTTGATGACCATGAAGGTACTATGCCACCACTGGACTGTTTATATGTGAACTTCTTTACCATGAGAGAGAGATAAACTGTCATTTTTAACCCACTAATATTTTGAGTTTTCTGTTTGTTGCAGCTGAATTCTATGAATTAAGTAACACTGAAGTTTACTATTTAGATATTTTTAATTATTTATTTGACCAATAGTCTTTAAAGTGCTGTTCTCCATCAGCCTTTGGGTCTTTGGCAGAGAAGGTGTCATTACGACTGTCCAGCAAATGATCACTCCTCCTCCTGCTTGCATGCTCAGGATGGCACTTCTCTACCGCCTTAGAGCTGGACGTGGCCATGCGATTTGCTTTGGCTAATGAAACGTGAGCAAACAGTGATGTGCCCCTTCCCAGCAGAACATCTGATTGACACTTTAAATGTGTGACAACCACAGAAACAAAGGTGAACATGACACCACCATGAGCCTGTGTCCTTGGGTCCTCCCCTGTGTCCTTCCCTGACCCAGGTTGTGTGTGTGGCATGCTCAAGAAATGAACTTGAGCTGTGTAAGGTCTCTGAGATTGTTTGTCACACATCGTTGTTCTATTCTGACTGATAGAATAGAAACAACTAAACAATGGCAATAATAATAAACACATTGTAAAATGCTCTGTAATTTCCAAAGCAGTATTTAAGAAAAACTACTTTACATAGAAAGGATATCTCCTATACCCTAGACATCAGGCAGGGAACTTCACAGAAGCTGTTTTATTTTATCTCTGCACTGATCAGTGAGGTAAAAATGAGGCTAAGAGAGTAGCCTACAGCATGTCAGCATCCAGTGCCAGGACACACATCGTCCCACGTCTCCCACCTGCAAATTGGAAGGCAGAATCCTGGAAGCAATGAAAAGCTAAAGACGCCAGCGGATGAGATGGGGAGAAGAAGCCCACAACTACTAAAAGGCACCTGCTCTCACGGCTGAAACCTCCCACAGCCTGATGCAGAGCCTGCTGGGGCTGGTGGTCCCTGCACCCCACCAAGGGCAGTGGAACGAAGGCCAAGGACTGCTCAGTTTTGAGTGCCTTTGAAGTCAAAGTCTGCTTCTGAGCCACTGTCAAGGTAACCTGGCAGCTGATAACAACTAATTGGGCAGCATTCTGGCTGCTGGCACCAACAGCTATGATCTCAGCATCACCATGGTAACCTGACTGGAATGCTGGTTATTCACACAAAGAAAAACCAGTCTCCATTCAGAGCATGACTGCATTTTGTCTTCATCCCACTTTTCCTAATACAAGTTGCTACTGAAGGAACAGTTCCTTTAAAAAAAATTTTTTTTATTATTAGTCTGTGGAAAAACAGCATTTTCATAGCCTGGAAAAAATTGGAAAGGGGGAAGGTAGTAATATACCTTTTATTGTCATAGGCAAAGGGACTTTATTCAGACAGGCTGTGGACAAACAGTAATTCTGTGGTCTTTGAGCAGGCCACAGACTTCTGTGGAGGTGTCAGTGGTGCAACTCCGGCCGCAGATCAGGGACATCCGGCTCACCTCACAACAGCTGACCCTCGGCCTGACACCAGCAGTGCTGCCGCAGAGCCCTTCTCCAAACCTTCCAGCAGCTCCCTGTCTCCACCCCTCCAGCCTGGTGACGTCTCTGAAGGTTGCTCACTCTCTGACCCACAGCCTTTCACCTTCAGACAAGATGCTACTCAAAGTGTGGTCCACCTCCCCTGGGAACCTCGTCAGAAATGCAGAAACCTAGGGGTCACCCAGACCAATTGAATCAGAATTAACATTTCAATAAGATCCCAAATAATGCAGAGGCATATTAATGTTCCGAAAGCATTGACAACGTCTGCCAACCAGAGGTATGGTGAGAATGAGGGGAAATGCATGGAAAACACCCAGCAGGGAGCCTGACACATGATGAATCCTCACTAAATAAGAAAATTATTACTTTTTTTTCAGAGTCTCACTCTGTCACCCTGGCCACAGTGCTGTGGCATCATCATAGCTTGCAGCAACCTCTAATTCCTGGGCTCAAGTGATCGTCCTGCCTCACCCTCCTAAGTAGCACCAGGTCCTGCTAATTTTTCTGTTTTTTATAGAGATGGCATCTTGCCATATGCTCAAACTTGAAAACTATTAGTCTCTAATACCAATAAATGTATGATGAATCGAAATGTTTGGTGTTCTATAGGATTCAGATATTACGGCATTAGGTTGGCCTCATGTAGTACCTAGTTAGCAATGATAGATTAAAAAACAGAATGGGAAAAGATATTTGCAGGTTATGTCTCCAACAAAGGTTAATAAGAATCCACAGAGAACTCAAACGTATTAGCAAGAAAAGAACAAGTGATCCCGTCTCAGGGTAGGCAAGGGACTTGAAGAGAAACTTCTCTGAAGAAGACAGGCACATGGCCTACAGACATATGAAAAAACAATCATCATGAGAAATGCAAATCAAAACTACTTTGAGATATCATCTAACTCCAGTAAGATTAGCCACATCACAAAACCCCAAAACCAGAGATGTTGGCGTGGATGTGGAAAAAATGGGACATTTCTATACTGCTGGTGGGAATGCAGACTAATACGTTCCTTTTGGAAAGATGTTTTGCGAACACTTAGGGATCTAAAAATAGACTTGCCATTCGATCCCACAATTCGTCTACTAGGTATATATCCGGAAGACCAAAAATTGCGTTATAACAAAGATATTTATACCAGAATGTTTATTGCAGCCCAATTCATAATTGCTAAGCCATGGAAGAAGCCCAAGTGCCCATCGACCCATTAATCCCATGAATGGATTAATAAATTATGGTATATGTACACCATGGAATACTATGCAGCCTTAAAGAAAGACAGAGACTTTAGTCTTTCATGTTTACATGGATGGAGCTGGAACATATTCTTCTTAGCAAAGTATCTCAAGAATGGAAGAAAAAGTATCCAAAGTACTTAACCCTACTATGAAACCAATTTATAGTTTTTGTATGAAAGCTATAAGCCAATTATAGCCCAAGAAGAAGGGGAAAGTCTTACAAGGGTACATGTGAAATTTACTAAGTGTAGAATACAAATGTCTTAACACAATAAGAAAATGTCGTGAAGGCTATGTTAACCAGTTGGATGAAAATGTTTCAAATTGTATATAAAATCAACACATTATACCCCATGATTGCATTAATGTACACAGCTATGATTTAATTTTTAAAAAAAACATGAAATATAAATGAAAAGAAGCTAAAGTCTGTGGCTTAAAGGAGCATATGACTGACTTCATCATGTTCAACTTTTCTGACATTGAGCAAATCCATTGAAATTCCCTAGCTCTTGGTTTCTTCTTCCATAGAGTAGAAATAAGAATATAGACAAGTTGCTTGTCTCTCAGAGTTGTACTCAAGTTGAAATTAGATAAAGAGAATGGAAGAATTTTGCCAAATACAGAGCAATGATTAACCCAGTTTTTTAATCAATGAATCCTAAAACCATAAACTGATTTTACTCACACTCTGGTGTGACCCATGAAGAACTCACAAAGGGAAAAATGGCACATTGAGTCCACTGAGAAATGAGGTCCAGCCTATCCCACATTATGAGATTTGAGAATGAGGTTTGATGAAAAGAACAGAGTGAGCTAACGAAGCGGATGGCTCTGCCTCCTCAGTGGGCTGATGGCTGAGGTGTCCACTGTCTTGAAAATGCAGGCAGGCAGCAGGAGGGAGGCCGGCATGGGTCCTGGAAGAAAAGGAATTCACAGCAGACACAGGCCTTGTCAGTTCTAGAGCTTCAGAAAGAACCTGCAGGGTGTCTCAGGTCACAGCACAGCCACTCTGAGGAGGAACGGGTGGGAGCCTAGGCAACATGCTCATGGTAGGAGAAAGGATGGTCTCTCCTCCTTCAGATATTATGGCATGAGCTTCGCCTCCAGTAGCATGATTAACCCTCACTTCTGTTAGAGCAGAAGAATCTTTGCTCTAACCAGCCAGATAGAACACAGCACAGAAGTTGAGGGTTCAGACAGACAGGAAAACAACACAGACTGATTCAGACCAGGTACGCGAAAGAGAAAGTGGCATCAGGCAGGACTTGAAAATACAGCAGGATCTGAATAAGCAGTGAGACAGATCAGTAGAGGAAATAAACTCATTCATATGATATTATTTTTAAGAGATACATGTTAATTACATGTAACATTTCTCTCAGAGATGATCCAAGAACCACATCGCTTACAGGGCAGCACCTCCATTCAGCAGACTTAGATTATTTCTAGGAACCATGATTCCATAAGCACTTCATGAAGCAAATGGACTTCAAATTGAACACACATGGATGAGATAACAAATACAAGACTACTCATTTTTTTTAAAACAAAATGCCATATTTAAAGCCTCACTTCTCCCAGGCAAGAAACTAATAAATACATGATTACACTGCTTGTATTGACCCCACCTTCTCCACGCAGCTCCTGCGCTGCACCCAAGCGAGGCTGGCCTCTGCACCTGCAGCCCCTCACATGGTGGCCTAGCCCCAGGAGGTGCTCAGTAAACACTGGCTGAGTGAGTAATTTTGCCAAGATCAACAAGAAAACATATGTAAGTTGTCATTTACTTTTTCTTGGTGAAATAAAGAAATAAGTGTGGAAGAGAGGAACATGCACATCTTCACATTGTGAAGTTAAATATACATTCCTCTGAGATTCCCATCTGGTACCAGAGAATCCATGAAGCTGCATTCAGCCATGACATATCTTCTTGGAAAGCCTATTTTCCAAGAAGAAAACTGGAAACTGCTAGGAAAAGGCGGGATGGAGGGATCTGTGCAGCTGATTATTAAGCTGAATAATGAACTAAGAAAAATGACAACAACTGCAGTGAAAAATCTATGTCATTACGATAAACTTTCCCTGTCAAGGATTCAGTCCACTCACAAGCAACCTATGGACGCCAAGGCGAGAACACTAACACTGGAACCTAGGAGACGCGATACGGAAAGTTCATGCCACCAAACTCTGCGCCAGCATTCACAACAGGCTTTCCTACTGCACATCAATCATTCCCCAAATGTGCTCTGAGCATCTGCTCTGTTTCAGCTCTCTGCTGTGCACTGCAGATCCATGGATGAAAAGTCAAGACCTCAGAGTCAGGCGCAGACCCGGGGGCCAGCACATGTGGAGCGCAGCTACGGGAATGAGTGGTGGGGCTTTGCATCCATCATGGGCAGGGAGTGCACAGCCATCGTGCTGACCAGCAACAATCTAGGAACCCTTCAGGGAACACAGAACAGCCTGCTCTGTGCCACGTATGTATGTGACGATGGAAATTCCTTTAGGAAAAAATGTCCTCCCCTTGCCAATGTTCATGGTACAATTGAAAACCAGCCTGCAGGAAAATTCCTATGAGGGATTATTCAAGGTTTCCACTGAAATGCAACTACGACTGCTACCTCACAAAGCAGGGGGCTGTCAAGACATAAAAGCCATTCGTTACTAAGATTTGGTCACAAACATGATGCCATGCTCCCCAGGAGGAGCCCCCACTGCACCTGCCGTTCCAAGCCATTCTCAGCATGTCCACCATCCAGGCAGCATGGGAGAAGACCCCTTTGCCTTCTGGTACTGACTGACCAGAGAAGTGAAGTCCAATGAGCAAGGAGCTTCTTTCTTTCCACAGAGCGAGCACCCTCACCCACAAGTAAGAGGTCCTGAGTGGTTACTCTCAGCAATGGCACTATTAGAATGCCACCTGATTGAATGTGCTCCTGTCAGACCTCCACTCAGTGTTGGTAACAACGATAGCATTTCAGAAAACAGCACTAACAGGACCAAATGCAGAAATAAATAGTAACAGTGCCAGACTGCAGCCTCGGGCTATGCCTTCTGCACACTTTGATCTCTTTGCAGGGTCTTCTGCATTCCCTGGTGGACTGAGCAATCATTGCTTACAAATGTGTCTGAGGTCTCCTATTTCAAAGGGTCTCCCACACAAACACTCAATAGAATAGAGGCCTCAGTTAGGTTCACAGAAGCTGCTGAGAAACAGGCCTCCTGCACTTGGCCTTGGCATCCTTAGCAAGAGCACGATGCTGGGTGGTGCTGGACACCCCACCTCTTGCCACGCTAGCTCTCAGGTGAATGTCCAAAACTGTCTGCCTATTTCCTGTCTGGGTGAGAGGTTATGTGTCAGCCTCATACCTGCCCCCATGAGTGAGCGTGCAGGCTTGTTCTGCTCCCAGCTGAGCACTTCCACCCAGCAGTCCTTAGCCCGTGCCCACTGGTGTCTGTGAACCTCATGAAACTAGAGTCCATGTTTTGTGTGCATGTGTTTTTAGGGAAGAGCATCCAAGCACTGATCATTTGAAAGGACTCTAATATCTAGACTCTAAGTCAACCCCTCAATAGTCTGTCAACACGAGCTGGGCAGGTGGCACACTCAGCAGCATTTCAAACTCTGAACTTGAGGCATCTGAGGATGTACTGGAACATCTTCCTCTCATGATCAACCTTTCTCCAGAGAAGGCACCGGCTATCTGTAAGACTGGCCCCGCACAGATCACCTGAACCACATGATTTATTTTCATCTATACTGTAAGTCCAAAGACAGGTATCATTTGTGTTATGTGTGTGCTGGAGAGGGCGCAGAAGAAGCTCTTTGCCCTCTCTACATCTGCCTAAATACAGGACATAAATTCCCCTTTTGAAGGGTCTCTCCTTCTCCTTCCTTCCCTCCCCTATATCAGAGAGAAAGGCGCTTCTTACCCCTGAAGACACACTGCCTTCAAACTACATAAACACACTTCACTAAAATAACCTTATTTCCCTTTAGTTCCCCAAATTTTTATCTTCACAAAATTTACCACCCTAGAAGGCCCAAACCTGTCTCCTTCTTTTTGTACAATTTATTACTCTTTGTCAGAAAGGCATTTACATGCCCCAAATTCTAACTGCCTCCTTGAGTTATATTTCCTTGTGAACTCCCATTCACATGTATGTGATAAAGTCTGCTATTTTCTCTTGCTTATTTGCTTTTTTTTTTTGAGACAGAGCCTCAAGCTGTCGCCCTGGGTAGAGTGCCGTGGCATCACAGCTCATAGCAAACTCCAACTCCTGGGCTCAAGTGAGTCTCCTGCCTCTGCCTCCCAAGTAGCTGGGACTACAGGCACCCGCCACAACGCCCGGCTATTTGTTGGTTGCAGCCGTCATTGTTGTTCGGCGGGCCGGGGCTGGATTCGAACCTGCCAGCTCAGGTGTACGTGGCTGGTGCCTTAACCACTTGAGCCACAGGCACCAAGCCTTGCTGCCTTTTTTTTTTTTTTTTTTTTTTTTTTAACTTTAATTTGCAGGCCCGAGGAGTAAACCTAAGATAGCAGGAAGAGAAGTTTTTCTTTGTTATAGTACAGGTGTGTGACAGTACCACTGATACCAAGTGACCATCAGTGCTCAGAAATATCTATGTCTGTTTTCTGTCACAAGACTCTTGCAGGACAAAATTTTTAATGATGATATATATGACCCTAACATGTGGAGGGACAACACATGTGGAGGGAAAACCTAGATGTCAAGAAAAACCCTGCTATGTCTAAGAGGAAGGACTCTATGTCCAGAAGTCCCAACACTTTCTGAGGGAAGGCGACTGCTAGAATGTTAACAAGCAGCTCACAGCCTCCTTTCAAGTCCTCACAGAACCATTAAATTCATTAGAAGAAAAACTAATCAACTACCAGGGATAGCTATGCTAGGTTTTCCAAAGACCACGAAGGTCACAGAACAGGACCCCCCCTTTGTGAGCTCAGCCCCTAGCAGACTCCCTATGCACCACTTCCTAGGAGAATGCCTCTCGGTTCCAATTCTAAAGTTTGAGAGAATTTATTCTCTCAGTAAAACAATGTCTGGTCAATGTGTACATAGGGAAAAATATATTTATGATTCCAAAGTTAAAACCTTTTAAACAAAAATGGATATGAGAGAAAAATTTCAAGTTACACTTCAAATACAATTGGCAAAAATCAAAATTAAGTAGGTGATTTTTTAAAAGTATGAAGACAGTCGACTAAGTGTGGTCCAGGATGCTGCTGGTGAGGTCACTGCAGAGTTGTCTGCAGTGATGAGAAAGGCAGGCTTCCCACACTCCACACTCTGACAAAGAGCTTACTTCAATCAGCATTTTACTGTCTTTTAGCTACACTTTAGAAAACCGTTTGGGGCTTGAGAGTTGACATTTAATATAGTATTATTTTCCCATCTTTTTTTTTTAAAAAAAAAGAAATCTGCCTTGGGTAGCTTTTCCAGTTGAGCATCTGACTTTTGGGAGCTTATTAGTGCCTGTGTCTGTGATATAAGCCAGGAAGGTGAGTGGAACCCAAAAGCACAAGTGAAGCTCTGTCAGTTTAGAGAAGGAGAAATTACTTCTGATGGTCAAGGAGCAGGGAGAATGTTGTTTGGGGCCAGAGTTTGACCCCAGACGTCAAAAAGCAGGATTTGGATGAATTACAGATATCAGACAATCCACTGCAGAGTCACTAAGACCAGGCAGGAGCAGAGCAGGGGATGCAGAGGTACTGTGGAGTGCTGGTGTCCAGGAGGTTAATCTGGTCACCACATCTAAACTTATGGCTGCAAGAAAAGTGAGGAGAGGGCTGGCGTCAGCAAGACTAGACAGAAGGTATGGCAGAAACCCCATGTGAAGGCTACTGACATGATGGGCGGCAGGTTCAGTGAATGAAAACAGCACTCCCTTGCTCTTCCCAAAGCCCATCAGTTTCAATCCTGCTTCTCATTAAGCAGACATAGTTATCATATACAGGATCTTCTGAATGCACATTTCTGTCTCCTGACACAGATTTTCTATCATTTTTCTGAGCAAAAGAATAAGCATCCTACTCTGTCTTGAGAAAACCTTTCTGTTGCATTTTCCAATAAAAACAGTGGCCTGCACCCTTGACATGATGTGGCACACCTACACACATTTCTAGCATCACCATAAATGAGCCACTTTATCAGTGTATTGGCAGATGGCACCTCCCGGCCTCCCTGTGCCCTCCCAACTTCCCTCTGCCCTCCACAGCCTCCCTGCACCCTCCCAGTCACACTGTGCCCTCCCAGCTCCGAGTCATCTTGGGGCTGCACAAGTGTGGACGGTGGAGAGTGCAAAGACTGTCTGTCCCTCAGCCTGAAGGGCTCGCTGTATTCTGCCTCTGCACATGCCCTGAACGGTTCGAAGAGAAGCAAGATGGCTGCAGAAGCAAAGCACAACCTCAGGTGGTGCAGACCCAGCCACCCTATCTCAGACACTCCTGGCTGGAATCCCACTAAGCAAATACCGGGAGAGCAGATAAAACCAGCATAAAACCAGCACTAAGTTCAGGAAAGATCCAGCGGGGCAGAAAAGAGTAATCACCAAAAAGGTAAAGCTAAGCTTACAAACAGCAATCTCTCCATCTAGGAGCACGCCCAGAACAGACCTCTGAATTATTCCTGAGTTTCTTTTCAATCTTGCCACCACCCTACAGCTGACGTCCAAGCCCTGTCTCTTGCATCCCAAGATGGCCCCTGGCAGCAGCAGGTTCCCAGACATGGCTCGGCTCGGAGTAACGCCTCCCTCCCTGCACAGAGCACCTTCCTCACCCAGCAATCTTACTAATCCCTCCCCCAAGATCTTTTCTATCAAGAGTAATTGCTGCACCCACAAAAGGACAAATGTTCCAGGAACGCAACCAGAGGTTCCTCCCATCAGTTTAATGTGAGGAACTAAGGGAGGCTTAGAACTCAGAATCAGTGTTCATTTCTCAGGTATTTATTTCATTCCACGTCTACCCAGGACACAGGCAGAAAAGAGTCATCTGTTTACTCATTCTTTTGACAAATATTTATGAAGAACCTACTGTAGTTCATCAATTCCAAAATACACTGTTTTGACATTTTTACATTTCTGGAATTGGGACGCATCTGAAAACTAAAGTGCTATCTCCCTTCTCTCAGTATAAAGTACAGCACCTGACACTCAATCACACACACACCACACAGCAGCTGTGAATACCTCCCAAATGAGCAAAGCACCTTCTCCCTTAATCTGTCCTTCTCTCCTCAAATCTCTCCTCAGGGGCTGCTGCTGGGGCACTGTCTCTGCAGAAGTGGCCGGGTGACCTTTCTCCCTTGTGACAGTGTCAGGTCACCTTGTCAGCTAATCTCCTCTTGCCTTCTGACACATTATGAGCTTCTTCCTCAATATACCAATTTATCTCCACTTAAGGGATTCAGCAACAATCTTCCTCTGAAGCTCCCACTCCAAGGTTGAGACAAATGTTCACCTCCTGAGGTGCCACGTCATCCTGTTCTCACACTCTCTCACAATACAATCACACTCCGATTGGGACTCTTTCCTGAGTCCTCCAACAGGCCATAACATTCACAAAAGGCAAAGGCTGCACCTGGCACATTTGTGATGCAAAGCCCCAGAGATACTGCTGGGCATGGAAATGAAGATCAAAACAAATTATGGAAAGGATGGATGAGCGAGCCTCCAGACCTCCCCTGCTTCCATTCATAAGAGACTTGTTTTGAGAAGTCATCAGCACACAGGCAAGACTTTACTCCCTTGTGGACACTCTTAGGTCTCAGGTCTCTCTTGTCTATAACATGAGACTTCTAGACAAATGATCTCCAAGTTCTTTTTCATTCTATAATTCTATGTTTATGCGCCAATGAAAACCACATGCCATTAATTCACCTGGTTTTGAGTAAATGCTCCTTTGTACTATGAAGCTCCTTTTGAAAATGGATTCTCAGCATGACAAGGCAGCACAGCCCTTAAGATTCCTGAGGTGTGTGTGGCGAGAGAGAGTTCCCCTAACACTCCAGGGGAAATACAGCATTTGAAAATGCATATTCACTATAATTTTATAGCTAGAAAACAAACACCTTCTGCATTGCAAACTAAAGAATATAAGGCTTTACAAGGTTGATCCTGGCAGATGGAGAAAGGAAAAAAGATTGTGACTCTCAAATGGGGAGAAAGTGTGATATTTTTGCAAAGTTCATCAAAGGGAGATGTGGGTTTTAGAAGTTTACAAAACTCTGGTGTAGTGAAGCTAGGATGGCAGAATCATTAACAACATCAACTCTGTAGACCAACGTGGAGTGAAGTTCCAGTTCTACCCTTCTAACCAGGTCTTTGATTCCAAACACTTAGCTTAATTTCTCCAAGACTTAGTTTCCTTGTCATCAGTAAGATGGGGATTATTAAACACATCTCATGGTGTCATTACAGGGATTAAACCAAAGACTTCAAATAAGGTCCTCTAACTGCTTAGGACTGAGGAGTCCCCACATACACGGTTGCAGTTATTACTACTATTACCAATGTCCTCTCTCCAAACATTGAGACCACATTACATTCCCCCCAGCATGGTACAGGATGCCGGAGATGTCCAAGGACACTCAAAAATGTTGGGAAATGGTGATGGTGACAATGACAATGAGATAAAGCAACAAGTATCACAGAACAACAGGTAACATTTTTTAAATGTATATTGAAAAATATTTTTTAAGGGTCCAGCTACAACTTGAACTTTACCTAAGAAACACGAACAATGTAACCTGATCCTTTGTACTCTGCTATTAATCAGAAATTTAAAAAAAAAAAAGAAAGAAAGAAAATAAAAAGGATTTTTTCCGTAATTTTCAAGCTTTCTTTGTGGATCACAGATTTTTTAAATTTATGAAATACATTATACGTGCCCACAGTGTTTACGATGTATGTGTACAATTCAAATACAAATAACAAATTGAACAAAGTGACACCCATGCACCTGGCATTCTACTTAGGAAACAGATTGTTACTACTCTGGAATCATCCAGATGTCCCTCTCTGATGAAGCTCCTTCTCACAACAGCTTGAATTTTATGTTTCTCAAGTTTTTCATTCCTTGTTTTTTGAAAAAAAACAGGTTGATCGAAATATAATTCATAAACCATACACCCACCCCATTTGAAGTATATAATTCAGCTGTTTTCAGTCAATTTTAGTACTCACAGACCCAGGCCACTACCACACAATTTTAGAGCATTTCGTCACCAGACAGAATCCCACGCCACTTAGCTGTTAGCCTTCAGCCCCTAAGGAACCACTCGTCCACTTTCTACCCAGTAGATTTCCCTGTTCTAGACATGTCATATGAGTAAAATCACACAGCACGTGACCTTATGGGGCTGGCTTCTCCACTTAGCATAATGTTTCCTAAGTGCATTCATGATGTAAGCATATATTAGTATTTCATTCCTTTTATGGGCAAATAATATTCCATCGTTTGGAGATATCAAAGTTTCTTTTCCGTTCACCAGTGTCCAAGTTTTTCTGTGGACCTTTGCTTCCATTTCTCTTGGAAGTATAACACCCAGGAGTGGAAGTGCTGGGACATGGGTGACTCTGTTTAACCTTTTGAGGAACCAAACTCACCAGCTTTCATAATGATTCCCAGATGACAGAAAGATAAAAGTATATCAGTTACTTGTGGCACTAAATCAACCTCTTCAGCCAAGAGCAGACCCTCAATGCCTGTGGCCACTTTATCAACCTTATGAACAGCCACATATCAAGTGTTCATGTATGTGTAGATCCTGTCTTGTCAGACTGAAATTTTCTAGCTTTGAAAAACATCCAGTAGCAAGAAGAGAGGTGGAATTGATGGAATCTAAGCCCTCCTCCCCAGCCCTTCTCAAGTGGCTCTCAGATGCCATCAGTAAGGCCATTTTCTCGCAGATTCAGGGCATTATGTTTGTGATCACAATTTTAATGATGAGACCACTAAACGTAGACTGTATGGGTCCCTACGAAAGTTTTGAGATAAGTCTATATTACGATTCATTATTTCACTTGCAAGAACAGCTGGTGGCATCCTTTCTGATTCACCTGTGTAAGTTTCCACCTGCTCGGTTCACTAGTTTTGAGAGGAGACCTTCATTTCCATCCATGCGGATTTTTCATCCAAACTTTCATAATGACCCCTACGTAAATGGAGCTATATTGAAGACTTATGGAAATAGTCACACATTAGGCACAGTCTATTTTTTCACACCAATGATTTCCAGCAAGTATGTATAAAAATTAAAAGAAATCTACTTTTCATCAATATTCTGAATTGCCAGGAATATCCTTACATCAAGAGATGTAAGAATACATCTATCCTCCTCCTCCAAGGTAGGAGACAGACTGAGAAGGATCACTGTCATTTGAGAGCTTCTGAAATGCGGTATCTGGAAAATCTATTTATACCTGCACAGACCACTTTTAGTCTGACATGTCAGCCTTAAGCCTCCAATATGAGAGTACTGATGGGCATTGGCCTCTGATCTTCCTACTGAACGTGGCCTTGCCTTTCACGGTCTGTGGGATGCCCTTTTGTTAGTCTCAGACAGACTGACGTTTGGAGCACGGTGATAGACCAAGGTGATGTGACTCACCTTTACATTAGCAGCTACACCGAAGGGCAAAGAAGCTGACACCGAGAAGCTGGCTGACACAGAGTGCCTCTGAGCTCTCACATGGTATTTCCGGGTGTTTTTGACTCATGTTACACATCTGCTCACAGAGATGTCAGGGCAGGCCCAGCAAACAGAAATTCTCAACACCCCAGTGACCAGCATGAAAAAGGCCAGCCACCCAGCTGCCCATGTGAACCCACGCTCCTCTAACCTTAAAGTGCAATAAGCTAACAACAGAGGGATAAATAAAATAAAATTCTTCATTGTAATCACACCTGAATTTCCAAAATGACAGCTTAACAGAAATTATATTTACAACTGAAACAGATACATCACTGTAATGTTTATATCTAAAAGGAAACATATAGATATACAAAGTTTTATACTGTATATAATTTCCTGAAACTCAGATTGATTCAGAGTATCCAAATACTCCAGACATGACTATACAGAGTTTATTAGTCAGATAATTTCTATAATACAACAATATTCTTTCTTTTCTGCTTATTTCTAAAGTCTAGATTTACAACATTTACCAAAACAAACAAACTAGACTGGACACAGTGGCTCACATCTGTAATCCTAGCACTGTGGGAGGCCAAGGATTGGCCTCAAGATTGGCCTCAAGATTGCTTGAGCTCCAGAGTTCAAGATCAGACTGAACAACAGTGAGACCTTGTCTCTGCTAAAAATAGAAAAACTAGCCAGGCGTTGTGGTGGTCACCTGTAGTCCCCGCTACTCAGGAGGCTGAGGTAAGAGGATCTCTTGAGCCCAAGAGTTTGAGGTTACTGTGAGCTATGACCCAGGGCAACAGAGTGAGACTATCTCAAAAACAAAACAAAAAAAACCTAAAATAAAAACAAATCAAAAACAAATAGTAAACAAATTGTTATCTAATATCCCTTTGAAAATCCCAACAATTTTATCCTTTTCTTAATTACACTGCTGAAGAATTCTTAGACCTTAGATATGAAGTGATATGTGATGAACAGGAAATGCTGAAGAAAGGAAATACAACAGACTGGGGATCCACGGAGGTTTAATTTATGTTGGCCACAACACATTTTCCCATTTATTGACTCTTTTCACACCAGTTACAGTAAATATCACAGACTTTTGGAGATACCAAAATAACTGGTGTTTTACTATTAGCACTTTTCAAATTGTTCCTCCTTAGACTGTCACCTTTTGCCAGCTCAAAACAGATTTCATAACTGTTAAGTTTCCACTGTGAAGGTCCAGCATTACAACCTTTTCTCCAAAGAGGTGCGAAGCAGGTCAGGGTGCAGAGCCAACATTCAAGGAGCTGCACACTGCGCAGAGTACAAAGTGGACTGCATATCTGGGAGCAGCCTGGGGCTAGTCTTCTACCTTCTGTCTTCCCTAAAGGAGCCGCTGGCCCTGCATAGCTGACAGAGGCAGTGGCCTCCTCCCACAGCCACACGCCTGCACTAGCCCAGCCTCCCAGCCCCGCTCCCCATATCCTCCCACCAGGCACCAAATCGGTGTTGAACTTGTCAGTGCAGCACACCGAGGTACACAGACGGACTTTCTCAGGGTCACTGTCTGTGCAGACCCATTAGTGGCAGAGGCTGGGGTCCTGCCTAGATGCCACCTGTGGCATTCATGGTTTCCTTGATGTGTCACAGAATCATCCCAACTCTTGGGATGCATATACTACTCCCTCTGCCCAGAACACTCCTCCCTCTCTACAAAACAAATATTTCTTACTCTTCAAGATCAGCCCAGACGTCACTTCCACAGCACAGGTGTTCTTACAGCCCTCTAATCCCCAAGAATTATAGACTTTTTCTCCCCGCTCCCACCTGCTTCTCACAGTCTTTTCCCGTCTGTTTTCCACATGGCAGTGCAGCCCCTGGAGGGCTAATTATTCACCTTTTATATCTTTGGTGAGAAGCAAGCACAATGCCTGACAAAAGTAGGTGCTCTCTGAAATTAATTTAGAACTTCTCCAAACATGCACAGGACAGAGAAAGCTCAGAGCCAGTCTCTGTCAAATGGGGAATTATTCTAAAGCATATGTGCTCAATTTCACCTGTGGCAGGGTGTTTCCTTTACAGATTCCCAAAGAAATGCTTTGAAGCCTCCTTTGAAATCCAGCATGAGTCTGACGATCTCAAGCAAATGCCAACGGCATCAGGCAAATCCCCTCGTCCCTGGGCCTCCCTCCCTCTAGAAGACTGCTTTAGCTAGAGGCCACTCAGCCACAGGTTCACTGGTCTCACCCTGAAACCCAGCAACATTCAACATCTAAAAATACATGCCAAAGAAACTATCAGCAAAGCACCAGCAATTACACTCAAGGTTATTAAATGCAGTATTTACAAGAGCCCAAGTTGGAAATAGCCTAAATGTTCAACAATGGGGATTCACTAAATAAATTATGACTACCTCAATGCTAGAGTCCTAGCCAACCATTTAAAAAGTCATGTTGATGGGAATTCCTCATGACATAATGGAGAACATTACAAAAAAGCAAAACCTGAGTAAAAAGCACCGTATACAGTTTGATACAAATTCTACTTATAAAAACATACATATGAGTGTTTGCATAAACAAGAAGACTAAAAGAAAATAAATTAACATGCTTACTTGTGTCTATATCTGAATGATAGAATAATGGGCATTAAAAAATGTATGTTATTCTTCATTCTCCTTCAGTATTTTTGGTTTTCTATACCAAGCAAGCTTTACTTTGGTATGGAAAGAAGGGGAGAGTGAATGAAAAAAAGACCCAAATAGAAAAACGTGAAGAGCTCTGATTGCTCCCAGGCTGTCTACACAGAATGTTCTAGGTCTGACCCAGCCCCCCAAGTCCTCCTGGGATGTCCACACAGAACGTTCTAGGTCTGACCCAGCCCCCAGGCCCTTCCGAGGTGTCCACACAGAACATTCTAGGTCTGACCTGGCTCCTTGCCAGACTCAGGGAGGACCTGGGGATTGATGGGTTTTTCTTGAATTGGCAGAAACCATACTCAGTATCCTAATTCCTTTGCCCTTCTAAGACAAAACCTTAGACCTAAACTGTGGTTTTCTAAATTTGATTTACAGGGGATTAAGAAATCATAACAAATTCATCCCCTGATGTTCTCAGAGCCAGAAAGCAGCAGGCACCTGACAAGTCTACAAGCGGGAGGCTCAGGGAGAACTGGCAAAAGAACCAGGAAGCAATTTAATACCAACCCCATTGGGCTGTCAGGAGAATTAAATAAGCATTTAAACACGGCCCAGTCTGACACAGAATGGGAGGTCAGCAGAGTCACTGTCACAGTCACAACCACTGCTGTGACATGTTTCTGGAGCCAGCAAAGTGGTCACACCTGTTTCTCAGGGACCCCCCTAAAACTGAAGTCAGCAGGTGCACCTTAATTAACAGAGGAAAACTCACAAGCTATGTGGAATGTTAACCCCTCACACAAGAGATGCTAATGACCATATGTTTTCTATAGATTTCCATTTATTTACTTTTGAATAGCTTGGGGTTGAGCATTCTTGTGATAATGACTAAGATACCTGGTGCCATTTGTATTATAAACACATCAGTGGCAAAGGACTGAAAAAAAAATGAATATAATACAATGCTCTTTAGAAAGCCCAAATGAGGCTATTTTAGGGTGAGCCATTCTGAGCCTGTAGTCCATTAGTGCTGCTCCAAGGATTGGCAGAGATTGGCAAAGATGCATGCAGAGCAGAGTTAGGAAAAGAGAGTGAGAAAACCAGGCTAAAGAAAACTGAAGCATGAGGTGGGAAGAGTAAGTTTAGTGCCGATCAACATGAAGGGAACATAAATGCCCCTCTCAAAATACCAGCATGTGGCTTATATGTGGCAGTGCAGCTCCCAGTAGCAAATGCACAGAGGGAAACAAGATGGGTGCCTGTAGTTTCCAAAACTAAAGGGAAATGCTGCTGTCACTGTTATTTAAGTGTGAAAACTTTTACTTTCATAATCGACAGTAACACCATGAATAGTTACCTACAATATCATCCTTACAGCAAGGCCCCGTCACCTGACTAAAAGATACCCTTTTATCCTCAGGTGACACCCTAATTTATGGTAGAGGAGACAGGTGCTAAAGTCAAAGGGTAACTCTCCAAAATCCAGGGGTTTTCTATATTATTTATTAATTCTTTTTGTTCCATAAGAGGCAGAATCACTTTGAAACATACTCAGTTCAAATAAATTAGGGGCCCCATCCTATGGAGGAAATAAGTTTATGTGCTTTATACAGGGTAATCATTCATCTACAGATAAAGTAAAATTTCCAACCAGAATTCTTTGCCAAGCAAAACTATTAAAAAATCAAGAGACTGTCATAAAGATATGCTTAGATATACGCTACCTAAAAGTTTTCCACCCTTTCCGTGAAAGCTACTGCAAGATGTGCTCCATGAAAATAAGAGAGAAATAAAGAAAGTGGATCCAGGCACTGAAGCAACAGAGGAGGAATAAGGGTGACAGTGAAGGGAGAGCCCGGGCCTGGACACAGACAACCCAAGCCAGAACTTAGCAGAGGCTCAGAGGAAATGGGTCCACACAGACAAAACAGATGACTATCTGGTATAGCTGGATACAGCACATTGTACACAAACAGTCCATACCTGGGAAGAACACAAGGATATGCTATATTCTTTCCAGCACATAAGAAACTAAACAAATAACAGCTACCTATAGGAGGCAGAGAAGAATGAGAGACTAAAATAAGAACAGAGGGCAGTGCCTGTGGCTCAAAGGAGTAGGGCGCTAGCCCCATATGCCAGAGGTGGCAGTTCAAACCCAGCCCTGGACAAAAACTGCAAAAAATAAAATAAAATAAAATAAGAACAGAAATGAGACTTTTAAAAGTATATCTTTTGTTTTGTTTTGATTTTTGGTCCAAGTAAATGCATTATGTCTTCAAAAAAATTGTTTTAAAAAGTAAAACCTAATAATAATAAAAGGATGATGCTTCCTATTAACAGTGGCCAAGAGCTTGGTATTTTTTGCACACCTAAAGTTCTGTGATGTGGGCTGCACAGTCTCAAGGGCAGGGGCCATAGGGAACAGCTACGGCCTTGAAAATACAATTGCTGAGGACAGGAGCCATGGGATAAGCATTTTCAATTTATCTAAACATGATATACAGGCACTTGTTTTCTTGATAAACAGCGCTGGTCACACACCTATAGTATACCTATGTGAATGCACAGAAATTAGGTATTGTGACAGTTATTTTTAAGGGAGGGCTGTACGAGAATTTCAAGGAACAGCTCTTCCTCAAATTGCCCCGTGCATTTGGGCAGCCTAGGGTCCCTGCCCACCACTGTCAGCATGACTCCCCCATCACTGTAACAGCCCCTCCCCACATTTGCCCAAATCCGTGCCCCTGATGAGAACGACTGTGAGAAGTTAAGTAAACAGAATAAAAATTAACATCTGTCAAGTTTTTCCCCATCATTATAACTAATTTTCATCAGTTCATTAATTTAATGAATCTTCAAAACACATTGGTTAAATCATGAGCAATCTGATCTTAGAAGTGTTGCCTGTTACTAAAGATAGTTTGTGCCTTGAATTTAAAAAAAAAAAAACTGAGCTAAAGAAAATCTGAGGACTCTAGAATCCCTGCCAGACTTCAGTCACACCTACTGCTCCACACCCACAGGGTATGCGGTTTAAAATGTTTGTGTGCAGTTTTTTTTGTGTGTGTGTATATATATATTCTCTTACTGATTATGCTAATTAATTCTCTTAAGAGTCCTGCAACCTTGGCAAAGAAAATATTGTTTCCCCATATTTACAGGCAGGGAGTACAAAGCCCAGAGAAGTTAGGTGACTTTCCAATCCCATGATTGACAGAACTTGGAGCAGAAACCAGAGCTTCGGCCGTCAGCCTGGAGGTGTCTGCACCCAGCTGTGAGATTCACTCTGGACAGTGATTCTTCCATGCCAAGCCTAAAATACATCAGCTCAATGCAAATCTTTAACATAATAATTTTTAATTTAAGCCCAGCTTTGTGCTCAAAACAGTACAATCTGAAAATTGACAAAGTGGGTTAGTTCTTCTGATCTTCCCAACAGCCCCCTGAGACAGGTACAGTTAGTTACTGTTCCACTTTATAGATGGCTAACCATAACCAGAGAAAGGGACAGACAGTGTCCCTGAAGGACACAAGCTGGAAGCTAAGAGGGTCTGTAGGCTGGTAGCTAAGGGGATCTGCAGTCTGAGCCAGTGGGAAACTCTCAACAGGTTTTTGCTAGAAGGGTCATGAGAAAAATTGGCAGGCGTAAGTTTTAGGTAAACAATGAAACATTCTTTTCAGCTTGGTAGATCACATTTTAATCCCCCATATAACTCTTTGTGGATTTGCAAAACTGACACTCAATAAACAAACAAGCAAGCCCTCTATCAAATTACTCAAGTAGTTGGTGTTTAGCAAGTTGTCGATTTTCTACCCAGTAATAATACTTCTGTGGAAACAAAGCAACCCTAAAATAATCAAATAAGACTCTTAAACATCTCATGTGATGATATGCAGGACTAAATCTTTTCTACTTTTAATTTACCAATTTACGTCATGAAAAGACTAAAAAAGTAACTCCCAATCACTAAATCCGGTAAAGGATCACAAGAAAAATAACAGGGCACATGCTGAGTACAACAGGAATATGAAGAAAAGGGACGGGTTTTATTCAATTTCAAAACAGATACAGAGAAGATGACTCTTAATTGTTCTACCCCATGTAGGAGACTATGATGCTTGTGACAAACAACTAGAGCTGAAAACTAACACATTTTCTTTTCTAAAATTTCTACAGAACATCCTAAAATCCTATTCTTTTCTTTTTCTTTTTCTTTTTCTTTTTTGTTTTTGCAGTTTTTGGCCAAGGCTGGGTTTGAACCCGCCACCTCTGGCATATGGGGCCAAAGCCCTACTCCTTTGAGCCACAGGCGCCGCCTACTAAAATTCTATTTTTTAACCAAATTCAATCTCCAGAAATATAAGTATGTTATCTTGCTAAGAAACACAATTTAAGATAAAATTCATAGTCATCAAATAATTTAGTAAAACAGTAAAAGGGTCCCAGTCATGCCTGAAAATTCAGGTGTATACGGAAAAGGAGCCAAGTTGAGGGCAAGTAAGAATTTGGTTGGAAAAGCTTCCACTATGACTAAAGAAATCATTTGTTTAACTCCTTACGAGAACTACAGCTCTACAAAGGCAAAAATGCAAAGGGCTAGAGAAGATGAGGCACCCACGAAAGTCTGTGCAGCCTACACTTTGCAGTGATTATGAGTGATGAGACCAGATAGGGTAATAAGCAGATCTGGATGTATAATACCAGGACCACAACACACACCTGAGTTAAGAATTGCATATCCAGCCATCAGTGACCAAAGAGCTAGAAGAAAAAATACAGCACCTACTTGCCACTGGTTCCCCATTGCCAGCTGACAATCCTTGGTCACAAAATCACAAGCTGTCCCCACACTGCCCTTGTGCTGGACTTGCGCAGCAGCCTCATAGCCAGGTCAGCAGAGCCTCCAGGCTATGCGCAGAAAGCAAACACCATCTTGAGAGGCTCTCCATTAACGGTCCCATGGGCTAACTGCTCAAAGGAAGGGAGAGCGACCCCAGCTTATAGGTGGCAGGTGGAGGCAGCGGAAGTGTGATATTCTTCAAATCACTGACTCAGTACTGAACATCTAAGATAACACTGTGTTTTGCTGACAGAAATTCAAGGAGACCTCGCCTGGAAGAAAGAGGGGAAGAGGAAAGAACCGGGCAGAGGAGGCCCCCCGAGGCCTGCTGGGTGGGGGTGGTGGGCATGGGGACAGGCAGATGGGACAGGGAACACAGGAATGGTCAGAGGAACTTGAAGGGTGCTGAGGACGGGGGGCTGGGGAACCCATTGCTGTGTGAGTGAAAGAAGGAAAGGAAAAGTAGGAGCTTGTGAACTGAAGACGTGAGAGAAAGAAGGAGAAGAGGCCTGAGGAGACTCCCTGACAGAGGTCAATGCTGGGAGGGGGCGGGCACAGGAGATGGTGACCCACCTGGTGGAAATGTTGCAGACAGAATGAAAGCATCTGTCTAGATGACCTTCAATGATGATAAGATTCTACTAACTGGGGCAGCACCTGTGGCTCACCGAGTAGGGCGCCAGCCCCATATGCCGAAGGTGGCGGGTTCGAGCCCAGCCTCGGCCGAATTGCAAAACAGAAAAATAGCCGGGCGTTGTGGCGGGCGCCTGTAGTCCCAGCTACTGAGGAGGCTGAGGCAAGAGAATTGCCTAAGCCCAGGAGATGGAGATTGCTGTGAGCTGTGTGATGCCACGGCACTCTACCGAGGGCGATAAAGTGAGACTCTGTCTCTACAAAAAAAAAAAAAAGATTCTACTAACCTTCCAGAGTTGTCTGTTCCAAATCTAGAATTTTGTAAACGTAAATTGCCTTGTGGCTTTGGTCCATTTCTTCTCATTTTAAGTGGAGCAGGGCTGTAGTTACCCACCATTATTAAACAGCATACTTTCACTGGGCTGGAGCTCTTTATCCAGTCTAGGAGATACACCCTCTCCCTGCCATGTTCTCAGTGGGCAGGAGAATGAAGGCAGTCACAGGGATAGCGCCTACCCCTACAAGTCAACACTGAGCAAACACCTTAGTTGAAAAACAGAACCTATATCCCCATTTCCCAGGGAAAGAGAAACATACAATGGTTTAAGCGTTGTCTTGCAAGTGTTTCAAAGTTCTTGCTACATGCTAAGCCTCCTGATATTTATTTGGTGACATGGTGGTACCTCCACTATGAAATGCACAAGAGAGTCTCAGAGATGCCAGCTGCATCCCTCTGTCTCATTGGGGCCATCTGGGTATCGGAAGTATCACATAACAGTTCAGAGAGGTGTTCCCTGGCCACCTCCACCTTAAACCCTGCCACAAGCCTTGTGCTGAGTCAGCTCTCATCACCCACAAGGAGTGACACATCCACTCCAAGGCCCATATCCCTGGTATAAGAGTGCCCACAAACAGTTCAAGATAAAAGAAAAACAATCATAATACAGATAAAAGGAATCATAACAAAATACAATTTCCATAAAAACCATTTTGTTGGCAGTTTCTTCTATAAAAAGGTGACAAAGTAAACAACATCTCACACATAATGTTTATGGGCTGTAGTTTGTATAAATTCTATGTCTTCATTAAATAGAAACAGGAAAAAGGCTACATACAACCAAAATAACAATGTCAGGGCTTTTTTCTTTCCACTCAATTGAGGAAATTTGGAAAAGGAAGGCTTTTACTCATGGGAGCCCTAATTTTCTCATCTTATTTAATAAGAAACACTTTCTCTTATGAAGGGAAAAGACCACCCTGGCTCATTTAGCCACAAGAAGCTATGACAAGGATCAGGGCCAGGACTTGTGGAGGAAGCCCTCCAGAAGGTCGCTGAGGAGAGGGTCGTGACTCAGATTCCCTCTGCCACAAGGGACTTGCTTGGGGTCAGACAACCAAGATTCTCCACTCTCAGGACCGAAGACACCAAAAGCAGGCAGATGTGAGTCTAGCCAAGGGCCTGGCATTCACTGCCTGCACTCTCTCTGAGCCTCAGCTCCTTCAAGGTAAGGAAGATTAGGAAAGCATCTCCCTCAGCAGGCTGCAGTGAGGACTAAGTGACACCACACAGTGAACAGCCTCATTCACCCCAGACATGCGATGCACGTCAGCATCGTCCTCTCCTCATCTTCCTATGGCTGAATCCCAGAACGGCAGTCTGGCAAGCTAAGCGCCTCTAACCATCACTCTTCTAATAGCAAACTGACAAGGGCCAGCATACTGGCCGCGGCATATGTGAAGGTTCAAACCAATACACAAACATCAGGAAATACTGCTACAAGCCCCAGCCAGCCCTCCTCATTCACATACACACTTTATGGAGCAGGAGCCAAGTTTTCTCTGCCCACCTGTTCACTGATAAATATTGGTATACTTTTACATCAGTGCTTCTGAGGAGGACTAAACAATGCTTAATAGTTATTTTCCTTTTCATTTTGTTCATTTAATTAGTACTTTTATTTCTGTGCTCATACTCTGGGATAAAATTTGAGAAAACCAGAATGTGAAAGGCAAGAAACATCAGCATCATGAAACTTTATATCTGCTTATCCAGCAAAGACCCCAAAAGGAGGTGAATATTTGGAAGATAGGGAATAGGCTAAAGAAAAACAAGTGTCAAGAAGAAAAGTTCTGTGAGTTTCTCTGGAGCAAAACTTGCCTTATAAGTCCCAACACCCAGCAAAGGGCCCAGGACGTTGACCTCAATCTACCACTGCTCATTAAATAAAAAAAAAAAAAAAGGCGAAAACACAATCTAAAAGATGAATATTAATTACTCTGGCTGACAGATGTTTCCACGGACTAACTTACTGGGTTGGAGGAGGCTTACATGGGGACTGCAGGTGGACATGAAACTCCAAACCATGGAACTCCAAACTGCAATCGCAAACTTCTTAAAATAAACAGACCCAAGAAGAAGACCTAACCCTCATTACTTGTACTGTTGAAGAGACAATGAGGGTAGGCAGAGATGAAACCTGGGATGGGCCCTCACCCTGTCCTCTTAGACTCTACACACCACATGGTTGTCAGAGGGACATGTGTCCACCTGATCACTTTGAATCATCATCACTTTGAATGCCCAATGTTAAATAATCAAGACCAAAAATTCTAGAGTTTTCTTTCTGTCTCTACCTACCTTTAGTGCAAGCAATTTATTATAGATTATCCTTCTTTTCTTAATTTCTAAAAATTTTTACCCTCTCATTTCTGCCAACTTTCAGCTATTTTGCACCCAGCCCAGGGTTCCCTCTAGTCTGTGCAATGCCTGCTCCATGTGGGTACCATGCCTGAGAAACGTAAATTTATACTCAGCACAATTTCTGAGAAATGTAAATTTATACTCAGTACAATTTTGTGTAAATAACAAGGCAAGGGTAAATAAAGAAAAATTAGAATTCAAATGAGAAGCAGCAATTTATAGAGGTTTTTCAGCCCTCTAGGAATCTTAAAAGAACATTGCTAACATCATCCTAAGAAGTTCCCAGTACCTGGCTATCAAAACAGAAATATACAATTCTGGGTAGTCAAAAGCATGCTCTGGCTTTCTAATGTTGGAAAACAAACCACCTCAAACTTAGTGGTTTAAAATAATTTTATTATCTTTCATAGTTCTCAGAATCATCCGACGGGTTTTCACTCCCACGTCTGGCACCTTCAGAGATGGCTGGTCCACAGCCCCTTCCACAAAGCCTTTCCAGGGAGCATCTTCGGCTTCATCACAGCAAGGTGGCCTCAGATTAGCTGAGCCTCTTAGATGGCAGCTGGCTCCTCCCAGAGCACAAGAAATAAATGAAGCCTGAAGTCTCTTAAAGATTTTGCCTAGAAAACTGGTAGAGACTCACTTCTGGCATATTTTACATGTCAAATTTATGTCAAATCCACACAGATCCGAAGGGAAGGCAGTGTAGATGCCACTGCTCACATGAGATCTGAATTTGAAGGCAGCATTAACAGCCCCACTCAGCTGGCCTGGTCTGGCCTGCACCACACACAGGGTGAACAGGAGAGGCCTGGGATCAGGACTGTGCACATGGGGACGCCCACTCCTCCAGGATATCACCAGGGGGACCGGACACTGTTTAGTCACACACATTGAGGCTATTTTCATTTCACTGCTGAACTCCCAGGTTAGGGAAGTGATTAGGGAAAAAAATAAGAGTGCCTTTGATCACCAACATTCATCAAATTTACAAAATTACTGCATGTCTTTTATAATGTCTTCTGGGTTAAAAAAAAAAAATACCATTAGTATGTTCATGGAGGTACAGTAGGTTTAATTTCAATTTTTTTTTTTTTTTTTAAGACAGAGTCTCACTATGTCACCTTCGGTAGAGTGGCGTGGTGTCACAGCCCACAGCAACATCAAACTCTTGGGCTTAAGCAATTCTCTTGCCTCAGCCTCCCAAATAGCTGGAACTACAGGTGCCCACCACAATGCCCAGCTATTTTTTGTTGCAGGTATCACTGTTGTTTAGCTGGCCCCAGGCCGGTTCAAACCCGCCAGCCTCAGTGTATGTGGCTGGTGCCATAACCACTGTGCTATGGGTGCCAAGCCTAATTTCAAATTTTGATCATTGGAAAGACTTCATTGCTCATCTTCTCACACTGGTCTTACAGGTGGAGATGAGTGGGTAATTACACAGAGCTGGATGTACAGACTGAATTTCTATTCAAGTATTCATTCAGATATGCAAGAAAACTTCCAGTCATTTTAAATTAGGGTGAGAAATCAATACTAATAGTACCAAAGATAGATCTGCATATAAAATTGCTCATTAAAGCCAGGTGAGGAAGAATTAAAGCAAGGAGAGTCAGCAGTTATGCTGAAACTGACCCTGGAGCTCCTCACCACCAGTGACCATAAGGATGGTCTCTGGAGCTGCAGGCCCAGAGGAGCAGAAAGGGACTGGGGAGGAGCCCCTGGTTCCAGATGAAAACTGAGCCCTGCGGTTCTCTTAGAACCCCCACTCCACCCCTTCTCTATATCTGCAAACGAGTAGGTGGCTTTTTGCTTTGGTTGTCTGCTTTTATAACAGCTTATTTCAAATCTGCTGAGGGACTTTATCCAAAACCTCAAACTATCCAGCTTGAGTTGTTCTTGCCCCCATGAGGTCAAAAGAAAGGAAGCAGAGTCTAAAAACTCTTTCCCCTGTCAGAAGAGGCAGTTTCTCCCTGTTCAAGAAAGGGGCCCTGCAAGTCCCTTCCTGCTTACCAAGGTCACAAATCCCAGCCCAGCTGTGGAGCAGCTTCTGATCACTACACAGGACAGAGAAGGAGGCAGTGAGCAGCACCAAATGGAAAATGGGTTAAGAAACCCAGGAAAACATATATAGCTAATTAGGGTTTTTAACCTAATATGCACCCTGAGCTTATTTCCTTGACAGAAAATAGGGGAAATGCCATCTAATTCTTACAGCTACCACCAACTCCCAGAATATAGTAGTTTTGAATAAATGGTAACCATTTTCATTAGACAGATCTCAAGGAATACAGCAAAGCTAACCAAAAGAATATAAAGAAACTCAAGAGACTCCAGGGACATACACGACCCACTCCAACCAGCTGGAAAATGGCACCGTGGAGAGAGTTTCCTCTCCAGAGCCTTGGATTTTCAAACACATCTCTCTTTCTCTTTGTGCCAGAATTTAAGCCTTTTTTCTGAGGTCCAGCATGTTACAGCCAACAGAAGGACTCAGTGATAAATAATAAAAAGTAAATAAAAGAATTATTACTTTACCCCTCACAATGTGTCAGATGTGCTCTATGACAATCCCCCATTTCACAGATAAGGAAAATTAACCTGCCCAGGAGCACCTGCCAGGCAAGGTGAAGGGCTGCCAACAGCTGAGTTTACGCTCTTAACTACCGTACAAAGTACAGAAGCAAGAGCAAAAGTTTTGTGTTACCTTGCTTATTTGTGAACCCTTAGCTGTCAGCCACACTGAGCTTATCTCCTTGCCTGAAAATAGGGAAAATGCCATCTAATTCTTATAGCCACCACCAACTCCCAGAAGATAGCAGTTTTGAATAAATAGTAACCATTTTCGTTAGACAGATCTCAGGGAATACAGCAAAGCTAACCACAAGAATGTGAAGAAACTCAGAGGCACCAGTAACACACACGGCCCATCCTGACCAGCTGGAAAACGGCACCTTGGAGAGGTTTTCTTCTCCAGAGTCTTGACTCCTATCTTTAAACATGGACTTGGCATAATTCTGGGAGTGTTTATATACGCAATGTTAAAAATTCAAAGAATGTACATTTTCCTTTTCCTTTTACCTAGGGATACATAAATATATGACAATACCTTACTCGAGCTTTCCCAACTCCAATAAGAACTCTTAAATCTGGTTCCAAATTAAGTCTTCTTCAGACACAGCTCTGACTAATCACTAGCTGGCTTCAGAGCATCTGAAGATTCTTCATACTAATGGGACAGAATGCAGTCTCTGCTGTGTCACAGCCCACTGCTGCCACCGCTTGTCAGGGCCAGGGACTGGCCAGGTCTCCAGACGGGCTTCACCAGGTTCCGGACGCGGACGCTATGCTAACCTGCTCAGGAACAATTTCTCTTAGGTGCCTGAGGGCTATCTACTTTAGCCGCAAATTAAGAGAGAAAGTCTTAGAGTAAAGCAGTCTTAGAGTAGATAGATCTTCGTCTTTATTATTTTTTTAATTAAATCACAGCTGTGTACATTAATGCAATCATGGGGTACAATGTGCTGGTTTCATATACAATCTGAAATATTTTCATCAAACTGTTTAACATAGCCTTCATGGCATTTTCTTAGTTACTGTGTTAAGACCTTTATATTCTGCATTCAGTAAGTTTCACCTGTACCCCTCTAAGATGCACCGTAGGTGTGGTCCCACCAACTACCCTCCCTCCACCCATCCTCTGCCCTCCCCTCCCTTGCCCCTTTCCCCATATTCTTGTGCCATAATTGGGTTATAGCCTTCATATGAAAGCTATAAATTAGTTTCATAGTAGGGCTGAGTACATTGGATACTTTTTCTTCCATTCTTGAGATACTTTGCTTAGAAGAATAGGTTCCAGCTCCATCCATGTAAACATGAAAGAGGTAAAGTCTCCATCTTTCTTTAAGGCTGCATAATATTCCATGGTATACATATACCACAATTTATTAATCCATTCACAAAATCCCAAAACTAGAGATGTTTGCGTGGATGTGGAGAAAAGGGAACACTTCTACACTGCTGGTGGGAATGCAAACTAATATGTTCCTTTTGGAAAGATGTTTGGAGAATACTTAGAGATCTAAAAATAGACCTGCCATTCAATCCTATAATTCCTCTACTAAGTATATATCCAGAAGACCAAAAATCACATTATAACAAAGATATTTGTGCCAGAATGTTTATTGCAGCCCAATTAATAATTGCTAAGTCATGGAAGAAGCCCAAGTGCCCATCGACCCATGAATGAATTAGATCTTAGTCTTTAGTAGAGCTTGGTAATCTTCAGCAGAGAGATGCCGTGCTGGCGTTCTGCAGGCAGGAGAGGAGACAGAGTCAGAGTAAGCGGGTCCATGATAGAATGCACTTGCTCCTGACTGCCTGCTCCTCCAGCCCAATATAAGGCTGATCTTGTGCCTCTCAACACCACAGGTGTAGAGACTGCCAATTCACCAATGCTCTCATCTTGTGAGCTCTCATGCTTGTTAGAAGAGCTAAATTCCTCTCCATGCCCTTTTCACCAAGGTGTTCCACTATTGAGCTATATAGGTATTTCTTATAACTCTCACTCTTCCTAGCCATAGGGTATACGGGCTGCTACACTGCTGCCCACCCTCCTCCCAGTCATCCTGCCCCAGGCCTCACCACGCACTCTTCTCAGCCACTGGCCCCTGGTCATATGCATCCTGCTCTTTCCCACCTCTGCGTCCCTGCACTTGGCAGGTCACCCAGCACTACTCCCAGGCTCATCTTCCCCAGTACAAGTCCAACCTTTCAGGCCCTGCTAGGGGACCTCCTCTTCCAAAGAGCCTCCCACAAGCAATTCAGCTCCCAGTAATCAGTTGTAAACCTGCATTTATAAATGGTTTAATATTCCTATGTAATAATCCTTAGAAAAAGTCTCCTCAGTTGTCACTGTTACAACTCAATCCTTTGAGAGAGCGTGTGGTTAAGGGTTTCAGGTTTATAGTGGGGCAGATCTGAAGTGAAATCCCAGCTCTGTCACTTTCTAGCCATATGACCTAGACCAACCTCATAACCTCTCCACGTAATACTTTCCTCCTCTGAGAAAGGAATGCTAATTGCTGCATAAACAAGTGCTCCGTGATATCAGCTGTAAATATCACCAATATCCACTTCTCATGAAGTTTTCTAACCCCTACAGACCAGCTTTCTAACCTCCCTTCCCACCCATCCACACACCCTTCTATATTAGAGACTTGAATCTTTGCCACTTGCCTAATTTAGATGCTTCTCTAAATCCTCCTCAAATTTCCATTGCTCCAAGAAGCACAAAGCTGTTTCTAGTTTATTAATCTGGCAAGGAAACTCAAGAAGATTCCCCAGACAGGGTCTCACGCAGAGCTGATTTTCAGGAGTCTAAAATGAGAGCAAAAAAGTCATCATTTCCTTAGTTCAGATATGCTGGTTTGAAGAATGGCTGAATAATTCATTAAGTTCTTTAAGGTGCATTGATCAAATCCCACTCTTTAAGAAGCATTTTATCTTGAAGCAACTATTTGTCATTCCGCTTTCAAAGAGGAGGTAGATAATACACTGCCTCTGTTTAGCTGAACTGTAATAAGGTCTAAATGGTAATAAAGCTCAGGCAGCAGAGAGCCTCACAGCTCATACAGCACATCCGGCACCTCCCACGGCCCCACACTCCCTTGCAGCCCCATCAGATAAGCAGAGGGCTCCTCTCAGGGTGACGAGTCAGAATACTCAGGCCCAACAGGGCTCAGGAGCCTTCCCACCTGCCAGTTCAATGGTTCAGATCCTCTGATTCCTATTTCCCTTCTTCCTTTACAGCCCCAGAGGATTTAAAACTACTTGCACATCTCCACAAAGAGAAACCCAGCTGGAAAGAGTGGAACCCACTGTTAATTTGTCTTTTGGCTAACATACTTGTTTTATCACCTTGGAGAAATAATGCAAAGCAAATCTTTCAAACAGTGTCTGATTGCCCATGGCAATTCTGTACCACGTGAGACTAAATATGCTTTACACCAGCCATTGTCAGGGTCTTTCATACTTGTTTTCCTAGAAGTAAAGTAGAAGCATATAGCTCCAGTCTCTTGGGGCTCCTCAGCACAGCCAGCTTCTCACTAGTTCTCTGTCATTGCCTTCCAGCTGCCCCGAGATGTGCAGAGCACCCACCCCCAACACCGGCTCTCGGGGCAGCTCCCAGGGCATGGCCGCTCCTTGTCCTTGCTCACATTTCTGCACAGACACCTGCACCTCAGAGAGGCCTCCGATCTATCTGACCTCACTAACACCTCACACACACACCCTATAGCCTGCCTTTCCTATAGCCTCATCATACCACTTACCCCTACTGGAGACTTCACAAATTCCTTATCTGTTTATAACAGGTCTTCACTGCCGGACCACATGCTTTGTGGGGCCATTTTCCACTGTGCCAGCAGCCTTTGGAAAAGAGCCTGACACAGGGAAGCCCCTTGGCTCTGCTGAACAAAGGAACGAGGGCTATAAATTTCCTCGCTTAAAACCTCTACTTCTTCCAATTTGAAAAGATTCTTACACCAAAAGCACAAAAACATATCTCACAACTAGGACAAATGCAAAGAAAAAATAGTACATGGATGGGACACAGAATAAGTGGGCAGAATCCCTGGGACCAGAATGATTCCAACAACTGCTACAACACCTCCAACACTAGAGCTAACGCCATTCAGCTGATAAGAAAAAAAATGAGCGAGCAGGACCCGCCTTCACCCCAGCCAAGAGGCCTCCCAGTGCTTAAGGAAGTTCTGTTACATGCCTCGGCATGGAAGGAACCAGTGGATAAATGCTACGTCATACTTTTGGAAGAAAGGTCCAAGTTACTTCTTGGACTTTGCACATATCATGGTAAATTGACAGTAACTGAGTAAGAGCAGGACAACCTGGGATTATGTACCTTGACATGACGCAGTGGGAAATGCCATAAAATTCTCTTGCTAAAAATACGTAGCCTAAGTTGTCATTAGGAAATCATAACATACCTGAAATGTAGGACATTCTACAGACAACCAACCAGGACTCTTCCAAAAGTTAACATCAGGAATAACAAAAGAGATGGGGAAACACTTCTTTTAGATAAAAATTTTAAGTCTCAATTAGATCCTGGGGAGAAGATATAAAGTTGAGAAACTGGGAAAAGGTGAATATGGGCTGCGTAGTTTACAGAAGCTTGATCAGCTACCCCCGTTTACTTGGCAGGATTTAGATCCAGTTGGATCTTAGCTGAGATCCAGTTTGTCACCAGTCACCTCTACAAGTAATCATTATGTGTTTTCCCCGTACATCACACCCTGCAGGTACACACATCTTGTCACAGGTAGATCTGTGCTCTGAGTTCATAGGGCTTGTTCTCCACAGGCCTCCTCATCACAAATTGGTAGAGACAGGGTCTATAAACTCTTATTTATAAAATGATTGTGAAAACTCTATTTTCTAAACCTGTCTTTTCACACTTTTAATATTCCCTCTCTCTCTCATAAAGTTCTTATTAAATACTACCTTCAGCCACAAAATTATGAGTGCCTTGACAGTAGAAGTGATGCCTGTTAGTCTTGCCATCCCTAAGAGTCAGAGGACGGCTTGCACAGAGCACATAGCTCATAAATGGCTGTCCACATTTAACAACAACTATACTTTGTTTCAGACCCCTTAATGACTATTTGCTTGAATTTTTAAATGACCCTGAATCTCTGTGCCTCAAAATGTACTAAAAAACCAATACATCTTTCAGATTTTGCAATTTTCATTCAATTCCCAAGTCTTTTAAACATTTCATAAAATATTCAACAATAAACTACTCTTCAGATCTCAAAAACTATATTTGCTGAAGAAATTGGGAAATTAAAACATTCTTTCTGTGTATAAAGATTCAGTAAGTTGGGAGGGGAGGGGAGGGGGGAGCTTGGGGTGGAGGGAGGGTAATTGATTGGGCCATACCTATGGTGCATCTTAGAAGGGTACAGGTGAAACTTACTAAATGCAGAATACAAATGTCTTCATACAATAGCAAAGAAAATGCCCTGAAGGCTATGTTAAACAGTGATGAAAATACTTTAGATTGTATATGAAACCAGCACATTGTACCCTTTGATTACACTAATGTACGCAGCTATGATTTAATAATAAAATAATAAAAAAATTCAGTAAGTAATTCAGTAAATTGTATCATATCTTATTAAGAGCATTTAGTAAGATCTTTTAAAGAATACTCTTATCTGTCACTGCTAACAGCAAAGACTGTTTCACCAAGTAACCTGGCGAGTTAACATGCATCCTGACTTGCACACCTTTCCCAGGCACTCCAATTACAGCTTCATTGACTCTCTTAAAAGGAAAATTTTTACAGTTGCTTAGTTCTTTAGTATTTACTGAACTGATTCTGGTATTGTTCAAGGTACTGTATCATTTAGAAATCATTTAACTTTCTGCTTTTCATCTCATGTCTTGCTTTTTCATTTCCATTTCTATTTGTAAATTGTGACATTTCCAAGTGCCCTGGATCATCAGGCTCTGAGACACTCACATTCTACTTCACTGAAATGTGACAATTCACAGAACTTTAACAATTATGTTTCTTTAATACTTACTCTCTTTTGTGATAGTCCCTAAGTCACCACATCCACTCGGGGCTTCACCCCTTCCTACAGTCAAAAAATCTGAAAGCAGGCTTTCTCCAAGGCCACATGGCATGTCCCAAAGAATTACCATGACCCAGTTTTAGAATGTCACTCCAGATAGACTTCAGCCAGTGGGAAGTAATATGCAAAGCATCTTTATTTCAGCCATGGAGCCTCATTCCTAAAAACTGCTCCTTCTTTGAGAGGTTACCTGTGGGAACTCTGCCTGAAGGGAAAAGCAATTCCATGTTTGGTGCGGGTCCAGCTCCTACCCAGCTGTGCAGTCCTGGGAAGTGAGTTGGGCTCAGGACTTACACAGTAGTTAGATGAGGCCCCTCTCACTTGCCTTCCACTCCTAAGATTCTGCAATTCCACTGAGTGTTTGTATGGAAGGCACAAGGTAAACAATAATCAAATTTCAAACATACAACATAATCCCGTGGGTAATTTCTCTGCATTTCGATATCACAATTTGGGGGTACCCTGCTAATTTCCAAAGGGACTTACAAAACCTCAGAGATTAAAATATGGCCCAAACCTCATGACCCAGTAATTCCACTCCTAGGAATATACCCCCAAAGAAATGAAAACATACGTCCACACAAAACATGCTCACAGTAGCATTATCCATAATGGCCAAAAGATGGAAACAACCCACATGTCTATCACCTGACAGCAGGTAAAGGAATTTAGAGAACTATCTCCACATAGAAGGGATGTGGTATTGACATGCACCACCACACGGATGAGCCTGGGAACAAGCAAAATGAAAAGTCAGGCACACAGCTGTGAGCTGTCACTCACTGACATGTCCAGAGTAGGGAGATCTGTGGAGAGAGCAAGTACTTAGTAAGTAATTAGTGGGGTGGGGAACATTAGGTGAGAAATAGGGGTGTGGCCAACTGTCCATCATCACATAAGCAGATGAATGAAACATCGTCTGTCCACGCAACCACCTCACTCAGCCACAAAGGGAAGAGACAGGGACACAAGGCGTGTGTTGGCCTGTAACTCCCACGGCAAGGTGCCACGGACTGGGTGGCCCAATCAGCAGGAATGTTTTACGTCAGCAGTGGCCCAGACCAGGGCCCAGCAGAGTCTATGTCTGGTAAGGGCTGTTCACTTTCTGCCAAGCCATCAAATGGCAGAAAGAGCAGGCTCTTTGGTTTTTCTTACAAATACACTGATCCCACCAGATCAGGGCCACCTGCTGACCCCACTGAACCTTTCTCACCCCTCACAGGCCCTGTCTCCACATACAGCCACATTGAGGGACAGGACTCCCATGACGCAGAAGGCATTGAAGACATGGGCTGTGTGGTGCTCAGTCAAGGAGCTCAGACCACAGTTGTGTAACCTGCTCACATGAAGCACCCACAATAAGCCACCTACAATAAAGTAGGTTAGTGGGTGCTCAGGGCCATGCGAGGAAGTGGGAGAGAAACGGGCATGATGTTTCTTTTTGGAGTGATCAAAATGATCTGAAATTGATTGTGATGAGGAGTACACTTGTGAATATTGTAAAACCCACTGAATACTGTACCTCAAATGGGGGAAGTGTATGGTACATCTCAACACAACTGTTTTAAATAACAAACATACAGAAATGGTTCAAGATCACTGTCCAAGGATGAAAGAACAGAGAGCTTTGGAAGGAGGTCATGTGTTCACACCCTGACGACCCCACTCATCAGCTGTGCAACCTTGGCTGAACTCTCAACCCCCAGTCCCCAGTGCAGGAAGTGGAAAGGGCGCCCTGACCTTCCTCCACTGAGCATGAGAGCATGAGAGGAGGCGCTGCAGTGTCCAGCACACACCGGACATTGGCTAAATGATGTGGTGGTTGGTATCACCAGCATTCCATAAGCAAAGGAGCAACCTGCTAATTAGCTGAAATAAACTGATTTCAAGGCTCAGACACTGAATTTGAGTATAAGTTTTCAGCAGCTGGCACCTAAGTGCAAGCACTCACTTTTCCTTTGCAGAAAGTCACAACAAATTTCCAAATGGTCAAAGTACTTCAGTGCCCACAGCTGGTCCCCAATCTTTGCTGACTGATTAACTTACCCATGCCTGACCTGCAAAGGCTTTTACTTCAACCAGCACTTAACAGCTGTAGTGAGACAGGCCCATCCTTCCTTGGGCCTCTGGGGACGTGCAAAGGGGATGAGGTGGTCCCTGCTGCAGGGCTCCATGCCCTAGCGCTCGGCCTACACGACTTTCAAAATGTGTTTTCACTGTGATTTTGTCACTATCCTCCCTCTCCATGTGAACAAACAATAAAACTACTTGGTAACCAAAGGGCGGCTGAGAAGAGCAGCAGCCCTCAAGCTCATCCACCTTTCCAGGCACAAGCCGTGCTCCAGAACCAGCAGAGAGAACATTGGGCTAAGAGCTGAGAAGCCAGAGGTCTGTTCCCCACTGCTACAGAATAGCCATGAGTACAATGAGCCCACCCCAGGGACACCTGACACCAAAGACAACATTGAATTCCATGTACCCTACGTATTTTTCCTCTATACATAATATCTATGATAATAAAGCTTAATTTATAAATTAAGCACAAAAGATTAACAACAACTAATAATTGCAAAGAGGCAGCTAATACACAGATAATACTTTGTAAATATTACGTTTCATAAAATTTATAATGAATATTTTATAAATAAAGGTATATTTAGCTAAAATTTCCCATTATTCCCCATGTATGTGACTTTCGGGACATCCTGTAAAACATGACCATGGTGACAATACCAGCATCACCACTGTGCTTTGCACCCCCCTAAGTAAGGGCTCCCTAAACACAAGCCCATGACACTGTGACAGTCATTCTGACAAAAGAGGTGGCTGCTTGTGCTGCCAGATAGGCAGTACACCAGACCGAGCAGTGGTTACCTCCCAGGCGGGGTGGAACAGGAAAGTATAAAATTTTCTCACACTGCTTAGAATGGTGCCCAAGCTATGATTTATGAATTGTTTATTTCTGTTATTTTCCACTTAATGTCTTCAGACCGTGGTTGACCACAGGTAACTTTATCTTTGGGAAGTGAAACGACAGAGAAGGGAACCACTGTACAAACCCTGCCCTCTGCACCTGTTTCCATCACTAAGCTACAAAGGGCCAGGCTAGATGGTAAACTGAGCTATTCCATCACTTAGGACAAAACATGCATATATAGACTGCACACCAGTTGAGTGCCATCCAGTTCTCACTGTGCAGCAACAAATTGGCACAATGTCCCACACAAGGTGGAAAGACCACCTGTCCCACCTATGCACACACCCCATGGAGTGATGTCCCTGCCTGCGTTGCAGAACTGACCCATCAAGGTAAACATGCCCATATGAGAGGAGCTTGAGGGCCAACCTGCCAGCTCATCACCCAGAGGACTCGCACCCTCTGTGATGGTGCGTGTAGGGCACTGTGACTCCACTTGGCTGCACACCCTCCTGGAGGTCATAGTACCCTCAGCCCACATGGGCGCCTATGGTTGTACACTACAATTCTCAGCTGGTTAGAGATATACATTTCTGCAATTAATTCATTTTCACCCCCAGGGGTACCCCAACCACAGTCCACAGAATGACATATGAAGATGCCAGCCTCATCTGCTAGATGAAAGGCAAAGACATTGAATCAGAAGACCTAGCTCTATTCTTCATTACTAGTATAAATGTTTTGGAGAGAGACAACTTCTCTGGACTTTTCCTATAAGTAAAAACAGTATCACCATGCTGACACTGAATTAAATAATATGATTAATACGGAAAGGCCTGGCATCATGTTAACCAGCTGCAAAACGTTCTGTAGAGTCTGATGGAGTCATCACATGGGTCCTTTCTACTAGCATTGGAGAACATTGATTTCAACGCATCCTCTAGAACAGTGGTTCTCAACCTTCATAATGCCACGGCCCTTTAATACAGTTCCTGTGAGTCACATCCACAGGTTGAGAACCGCTGCTCTAGAAAGTTAAGTAAAATATAATGTATATTAATAAAGTAGTAAAATACACACATAAGTAAAAAATAAAATTCCTTACACATAACTACTCACACACACTTTTGTATATATGTATTCAAACACAGCTTTTACAAATGGTTTTTTTTTTTTTTTTTGAGACAGAGCCTCAAGCTGTCACCCTGGATAGAGTGCCATGGCATCTCAGCTCACAGCAACCTCCAATTCCTGGGCTCAAGC
>CAUYRH010062345.1:0-11325 GCA_963574655.1 Perodicticus potto
TGTCTCTTACACAAAAAAAAAAAAAACCACTGTCACACAAAAAAAAAAAAAAAAAAAAAAAAGAACTCTTTTCTTATCAAGTGGCTACTACAGCTTTGAAGTCTAACCTGGCTTGGCCATCAGTTCTCTGGATCTTGTCCAGCACTAGAAAACAGAAGAAGTTCTGTCTCAGGGAGCACCTACTCTGACCTTAAACCAGATTTAAACTCTCAGGAACTTAGAAAGACCTTGCCAAACAAGTACCAGCAAGGGCCTAAGGAGAAGGGCAATTAGTATGGGAGTTAAGAAATGGAAATCCTATGGGTTTAAGGAAAGAGTGGCAGGTTTTCTGGAGGAGGCTGGATCACAGGACTTTGAAGACAGACACCCAGATGGGTGAAATTGGGACCAAGATCCTTGGCATTTGTACCCAGCCCAGCATCTTTGCCCCATGGTAGATAGGTTTGCCCATCTCCCTGAATGCCCTGCCCACTGCCAGTGGTGAATGCTCCCAGCAGCCCAGAGAGTAGGTGGGAAGGTAGCTTTGGGGCTGAGAGTAGCCCCCTATATTATTTTCCTAACAACTCTGTCTCTCTGCTTTCTCCCCACAGGACCCTGCTGCCGCCTCCATCTCAGACGGAGACTGTGACGCCCGGGAGGGTGAGTCAGTAGCCATGAATTACAAACCATCCCCGCTCCAGGTGAAGCTGGGTGAGTGTGTCTGGGGGGTAAGGGAGATGTGGGAAGTAGACAGGTGCTCTCTTCTGGGTCTGCAATGAGGTACCACAAATAAACCAACTCAACCTAGATGATTCCAAGACTCCAAGCCACCAAGTAACTGGCATTATGAGGCACCTTATCTCCTAGGGGGCAGCTACAGTTCTCTGCAGAAGACTCAAACTCGAGGTGTTGCCTCTGAGGCCAAGAAGCTTCCAAGTATACCAAGGGATAGCTGCAGGGGTAAAGCATAGACCCTGGAGAGAAGACTTCATAGTCTCATCAAACACTGGATCAAGCTAAGAGGAAGCTGCCTTAGAGGTGGGGTACAATTGTTACATCTTAGAAATTAGAAAGGAATGAGAGTTCTAAACCTATCCAAGAAGCTGAGCCTCTCCCCTGATTCCAACTTCAGCCCACCCTGAGGACTCAGGGCCTGTTTGGATCCTGTTTAGGAGTGTTTTCCCTTAGTTTCTTAGAAAAGTCAAACATCCCCCCCTCTTCCAGGTCACCTTTCCCTTGGAGGTTTATCTCATGTCTAATCCAAAGTCAACTGTTGTGCAGCCTGCTCTTTGGAAGTCACCTGGCTCCAAATGCTGCCCACTGCTCATGTACCTACTATTCTCACTTTACCCTATGCTGAACACTGCCCCTCTTCTTCAGGAACCAAAGTTTTACTGATTCAAGGCTGCTGTATTTAACAGACTTTTCTAAAAGAAATTATATGAAGAGAAATTACAACACAGTTCATACTGGGAAGAGTTTACAATTAAATATAGCCCATCACTATCCTTCAATACTCTGCTACCATCCCTACCACCTTCCTGTCCATCTTTCTCCCAAGGCTCCTGATGCCCATAAAATACTACATCTCTCCTTAGTCCTAAGATCCCTTTCCCATCTATTCTAAAACCTTTTCCCTCTGCAACTGCCATGATGTCTTTCCACAGAGTCCAGTCTTTTGAAAATTTTTATCTTGTTTCTCTCCTTCCAGAACACATCCAAGGAGCCCCTCAAGCTGTTTTTCTAAACAAGAGAGCAGTTCCTTCAGTGGAATTTGTTCATCTTCCTAGGATATCAGACTCAAACCATAGCCAGTTTTATTTGTTTATTATTTTTAAATTTAACAATACAAATATTTTGACAAGTACAATTTCTCTACTCTCCCCCATCACATTCTCCTCCCCAGAGGTAATCATTCTAAGCCTTTTTAGGTTTCGTGGTTTTATTTTGTATTTTAACCTAAATAGCATCATATTGTACACAGTTTCTGTGCAAATCTGTCCCCCTTTCCCTTAATATCTTGGAGCCCCTTCCAATGTCAATATATAAAGAGACTTCATTGTCTTAAATGGTTGCACAGTAGTCTGTAGTTTTGTTTTTGCCAGTTCATTGTTTGCATTTTTTACTATTTCAAGCAACTTTATCATGCTTTTAAATCAATATTATTTTTCTCCCCAATTACATTGCCACCAAAGCGCCTCATGAAAATTCACAGCTTTGTTCCATTTGCACTAGGGAAAATTGCCACCACGATCTTTAAGGCATATTGCACCCCCTAGAGGCTTGGAGTGGTAATAGCAGCCACCGCCTGCTGGAAAAAGACAAAAAACCAGAGTCAGATCAGTAGTGGCAAAGAAAGAGGGTCAAACAATAGGAGAGGAGAGATTTGGAGGTCAGGGGGAATTTCAAAATGATTCACAGTGGCTGTAAAGGTCCTTCCTATCCTTACTCCCTAGAGCGTGTGGTTATTTTATGAGACAGCTTTCCTCCAGTGTCCCTCTGCCCCTAACAGTTCCTTTCCCTAGAGCTAGGCTTTACTTGAGATTCATAGGAAAGGGTAGATGGGCTTCCTCCCAGGTCCAGGCAGCTACTGCTGGTGACAATTGTCACACATCAGACAGTGGGTCATCCAATGGCCAGCCCCATGAACCTGGTAGGCTGTTGAGCATTGGAGAACTCAGAAGCTGGCAGAGGGCCGGGCGCGGTGGCTCACACATGTAATCCCAGCACTCTGGGAGGCCGAGGCGGTGGATTGCTTAAGCTCATGAGTTCAAGACCAGCCTGAGAAAGAGCCAGACCCTGTCTCTAAAAATAGCCGGGCGTTGTGGTGAGCGCCTGTAGTCCCAGCTACTGGGGAGGCTGAGGCAAGAGGATTGCTTGAGCCCAAGAATTTGAGGTTGCTGTGAACTATGACATCATGGCACTCTACCAAGGGCAACAAAGTGAGACTCTGTCTCAAAAAAAAAGCGCTGAGTTGGAGCATCACTTAGGCAGCATAGCCAATGGGCTGCCCCAGCCTCCTGATTCCTGCCTTGCCAGCCCCATGCTGCTTCTCACACTTCACAACCTTCAGTGGCTCCTTTTTCCTTCTGCATTAATCCCAAACTCCTCTGTCTGGCATTCCAGGCCTTCACAGTCTGAGTTTGTAACCAGAGAGAATAGTCAGGACCTGACACAGATACCTGGTGAAAGCAGGACTGAAAAGAATGACTGAAAAATGGATCCTACTTTTCTCACCTGATCTCTCTCCCTCTTCACTCCTTCATAACATCCAGAGCCACCCTTATGTTCACTGCTAAATGCAATTCTGTTCACACAATTTTTGTATAATCCTTCCTAGAATACCCTCCTCTCTCCAGCGCATGGTGTCACCTACAGGAAGCCCTCCCTGACTGCTCCATCTTTCTGTATTATCTCTCGCTCCAAACTTTCCCTGGCATCAAGCACACACTAACTGTCCTACACGAGAATTATAGCACCTGGAAGACAGGGGTCAGCCTCCTCCTTTTGCACCCCACTATCTGCCCAAGTTTGTGTAGGGTGAAGTACTGTCTCCACCAAGCAGCAGGGACCTAGAGTTGAAATCCCTGCCTCAGACCCAATAGGAGCAAGTGGTTTCACAATGGAGGGCCAGTCCACCCTGGGTGGTAAGTCAGGGTGCCCCTGAGGGCAGGACACAGCTTCCTTCCCATGTTTCCCTGCAGAGAAGCAGCGGGAACTGGCCCGGAAGGGTTCCCTGAAGAACAGCAGCATGGGTAGCCCTGTCAACCAGCAACCCAAGAAGAACAATGTCATGGCCCGGACGAGGTAGAGGCCCTCTTTAGACCACCCAGACCCTGCCAGCCTCCCCTTCTTCCCTCCCTCCTCAGGCCTAGCTCCTCTCTGGGAGGAGAGAGCCTAAGCAGGATCCAAGGGGTAGGGGTGGGAGAGGAAGTGGTGGGGTGGGAGCTCAGCCCAACCCCCTTCCAGGTTTGTGGGCTCCAGTTGCCACACCAACCCCCAAAATTCTTCCCACAGGCTGGTTGTCCCCAATAAAGGCTACTCCTCGCTTGACCAGAGCCCAGATGAGAAGCCACTGGTAGCACTTGACACCGACAGGTGTGTACCAGAGTCTGAGGGCAGCTGAGCCATAGGAAGCTGTATGAGCACAAGTGGGCTGCAGAGGCCACAGCTGCTACATTGTCAGAGTACAGCATTCCTCAGCCAGGATTTCTTCAAGGGTGAACCCAAGAACTCAGGGAGATTTGAGTCCAGAAAAAGGAGGGGAGATGTTGAGAAGAGTATCTAGAAGGAGGTTAAGGGTAGTGATTTATTTAGAAGGGTGGGTAGTGGTAGTGGTAGTGATTTATTTAAAAACATGTATTTGCTGAGCAAACAGGTTTTTTTTTGTTTTGATACAAGATTTTGCTCTGTCCCAGACTAGAGTGCAGTGGTGTGATTATAATTCACTGCAGCCTCAAACTCCTGGGCTTAAATGATTTTCCTGGCTCAGTTTCCCAAATAGCTGGGACTACAGGTGTATATCCCCACACTTGGCTAATTTTTTTTATTTTTTGTAGACAAGGTGGTCTCACCATGTTGCCCAGGCTGGTCTTGAACTCCTCACCTCAAGCAATACACCTACCCCAGCCTCCCAAGTGCTGGGGTTATAGGCATGAGCCACGGCACCTGGCCACAGTTTTTATTTAGATTACACTCTTTATTTGGAACCATAAGGGAGGGGTTGGTATTGACTGATGGGGAGGTGAGGATGCAGGGAGTTTTGTATTTAATTTTTTCTCTTTAATTTCCCTGAATCACTTTTCTATCCTCTTTCCTCCATGGCCAGCGATGACGACTTTGACATGTCCAGATATTCCTCTTCTGGCTACTCCTCTGCTGAGGTGAGCCCCCACCCCTTGGCACCCTAAACATACCAGAGCAGGATGACCTCTGTCAAGGAGAAGAAGTGCAGCTGACGCCTAAGCATACCCAGAGGGGAGGACTAGGCAAGGCTGGGCGGAGTCCCATGTGGGTATGGGCCTGGGATAAGCTGGCGGTTCTGAAAAAACCGCCCAGGAGCCCAGAGTTAGGAGCGGGGCTTAGGAGTGGAGCAGGGGCTCTTCCATAGAATGGGCCTTGAGCAACAGGCTTCGCGATATAGGAGCGGGCCTGAAACTGAGGCAAAATCCAGACGGAAATCGGACCAGAGGTAAGACGTTGACTTTAGAATGAGAAAGGGTGTGTGGTGGGTAAGGACTCCGCGTTGCCTGGAGCCGCCGGTAGTGCCCTCAGCCACCCCGAGCCTGACCTCCCTCCCCTTTGTCTACAGCAGATCAACCAAGATTTGAACATCCAGCTGCTGAAGGACGGCTACCGGTTAGATGAGATCCCCGATGACGAAGACCTAGACCTCATCCCCCCCAAGTCCGTGAACCCCACCTGCATGTGTTGCCAGGCCACGTCCTCCACCGCCTGCCACATTCAGTAGCAGGCGGGACCTCCGCGGCCGCCCGGGGCGGAACCAACTCGGGCCAGGTTGGACCGGGCAGGGGCAGCCCCTCCCCAGCTCGTCTGCCTGCCCCGGCGCCCCCTACAGCCGCCAACCTCGTAACAGTCATTGCTTCCTCCTATGGTAGGACGTGTACCTCTGTGTGTTCATGTAGCCGGAGAAACCAAAACCGGGTCTCTCTCCACCCCGGGGTGGGCTGAGGAGGGCTAGAGGCTGTTTGTTCAGTTACTTGGGGGACCTCACCCAGCACGCTGCCCCCCTCCCTAAGGTCGCAGTCTGGTGGGGGGGAGAGAAGACTGGATGGAAGGGAGGCCAACATTAATGAGTGGGGGAGAGATCACAAACCCCAGTGAAGCCATGAACCCCTCAGCCACAGCTTAACAAGGAAAGGGGCTGGAGGTTGGGGGGAGAAAGACCCAGAGCAATGGGAGCAGGTCCCAGCACTTCAGAGTACCCTCCACTGGCCCCCTGATGGCCCATGTACCTATTTGCATTTTTCCTTTCAACTGATGGGAAGCCTGGCAAAGCTGTCCAACCAGATAACTGTCCCTCACCCAAGGGATCACGGCCTTCTTTCTCCTCTTTGCCCCATTCACCCCCTTCCTTGCTCCCTGGGAGTGGGCTAGGGTAAGGTGGGCTTTAGAGATAGGCCAGAATTTGGAATAGTATGATCTTCCCTCTCTGGCCCCTAACCAATGTGCATCTATCTCTCTGCCTCCCCCTCCCCAACCCCACTTCCCCCTTTGTTCATTGGTCTTCATTCCAGGCTAGGAGGAAGGAGTATGGCTGGCCTCCAATATCCCATTCCCATCTTACCTCAACCCAAGACCTGGGGGGCTGGTTCCCAGTAAGACTTTTCAAGAAGCAAGCTTTGGAGTATACAGTGGGCTGAGTGGCTGTGTAGACATAATAGTGGAGTGCTTGGCAGAATGTGTGTGTTTAAGTCTGTCAGTGTGTGTGTGTGTGTGTGTGTGGGTGTGTGTCTGTGTTGGACAGACCTGTCCTTCCTGGTGTTTATTCCTGTCATAGATGTGGGCACCTTTGTTGGGGAAGTGGCTATGTAGTATTTTTACAGTGTGGGAGGCTGGTCAGCAGTGCAAGGGACTAAGAGCCTTGGGCAGGAAGTCAGAATCCTGGGTTCTGGTCCTATCTCTGGCAATCTTCCTGTGATCTTCAACAAGCTGCTGCTTTTTCTCAGTTTCAGTTTCCTCAACTCTGAAATGAACAGCAGCTGAATTATTTTTAAGGTCCTTTTATACATGAAGGAATTTCTTCATAGGAACTTCTGTGGAGGGGGATGAAGAAATCTCTGCGTGACTTTGTGTACACCCAGGGTGCCTTCTGAGTTGTGTGTGTAGAAAGGGAAAGGGGCAGTTTTTATCAGGACCACGTGAGTACATGCAGATATTGGAACACATGTGTCTGTCTGTGAACATGTATGTGTGGGTAGTATCTATTGTGTGTGTGACCATACAGGTGTCTGTGGGCCAGAATGTGTATACTGCTGCTCCTGCTGCTGTTGCTGGTTTGGGGCAGGGAGTAGGAAAGCTGAGGATGAAAATCAAGGGGGAGAATCAGGCCTGGTGGCCATCACCTATAACCGAAGCTTCTCTAGAAGCTGAGGTGGGAGAATCACTTGAGCCCATGAGTTTAAGACTGCAGTGTGCAATGATTGTACCTGTGAATAGGCACTGCACGCTAGACTGGGCAACATAGCAAAACCCCATCTCTAAAAAGAAATAGGAAGTCCAGAGGGAAGAGGTTAAAATGGCTTGGTCCTTGCATAAAAACAAAAGAGAGAGAGAGAGAGGGTGAAGGTGAACAGCTTTCCCAACTTAAAGCCAGCCAATATAGATCTGCCCACTTGTGAAGAAAAATGAAGTGAAAGCACAGTAGTCTAAGACTGCTCAAGCCTATGCCCCACAAATCTCATATCACAGGGCCAAGGTGTAGCCATTCCTCCATTCCTCCAGGCTCACACCCCACATGTGTTGGTGTATCCACTCTCATGGATATCACTCATATGTTGTGAGCATGTGATGGACAGACCCACAGCCCACTCTGGACACCAGTCCTGGGAGTGGGAACTGGAAGGCGGGTGACAAGAGCAGGGAGTGAGGCTGCTGTCTTAGGAAAGGTATAACCTCCCCCTATACCCACCCAACTGCAAAGGGATGCAGCTCTTCACCCGCCCTCCGCCACTACTCCTCCAACCCACCCTTATGTCCCCTAGTGCAGGGGTTCTAGTTAGTTGAGAAAGTTCCAGAAGGGGGTAAGGAACAAAAAAGTACTTGCAGGGACCATTTGAGCCCATCTTCCACCCTGGCCAGCATCCCCACCCACCTTCATCTAGGCCCCAGAACCAGGCCTCCCACCACACCACCACTATCACCACCCTGGACTCCTTGACTCACCCTTCTAGAACATGGGTACCTTCTCTTTTCTGGGCTTATTTAGATGGCTACCTTTGCTACTGATTTGCTGTGTGACTCTGGCCCATTGTTTAATCTCTGTGGCCTTGAGAAACCAGAGAAAAGCTCCCTCCTTACAGGACACACTAGTTCCCTCGCAGGCAAGGGCTTCTGACTGAGGCAGTGTATGTGTGGCAGAGAGGCAGGAAGCTGGCAGCCAGCAGCTTCTGCGTCTAGGGAGAATGTGTGGTTCCCTCCTTCCCTGTCTGGGAGGCTAAAAGGGAAGAATCAAGGCCTTAGCTTGCCCTCCTGCCACCTCCCCCCTTGTAGATACTGCCTTAACACTCCCTCTACCCTCAGCTGTGGCTACCACCCAGCCAGGTTTCTCCGTGCTCACTAATTTATTTCCAGGAAGGTGTGTGGAAGACATGAGCCGTGTATAATATTTTTTTTAACATTTCCATCGCAGTATTGACATCATCCTTGGTTGTGTATCGTGTAACACAAATAATGATATTAAAAGCATCAAACAAGCCAGCCTCAACTCCTGCCTGGGGGTGGGCAAGGGACATGTGGGCTGGGAAGGGGAGAGAACTGATCCTCTGAATGCACATGACTTGTTATTCTACCTCCACTCATGGGTTTCTGGGGTGCTGCTCATCTACTGCATGACTGAATCACAACCCTCAGAACCTCTGTTTCTCTTCAACAAAATGAAGTATACCCTGGATCTCCTGAGGCCCTCTCAACTCTTTGAAATTGACCTCTTTTGATAGGCTTAAGCCAGAAAGGACCCAGGAGTAGGAAGAAAATTAGACCTCCCAGGGATGAGGCTGAGCCAGGTGATATCATAATGGGCAGTGCCCATCCTAGAGGGAGAAGCAGGGTGGGGTTGGAGCAGGAAGCTGTGGGAGAAGGAAGCTGAGGGATCCTCCACAGGAGGGGGTCACAACAGCTAGGGGCACCTTCCAGGCTGAAGGTGTGGTCCATCTAGGGGAAGGGGTAGCCACTGATGTCTAGCAGGAGCCCTTGGTAGGTGGAGTCCACCACGGCATCACCGAGACCCCACCATGTTCCTCTTCTCCCGGAAGACCAAGACTCCCATCAGTACCTACAGTGACTCCTACAGGGCTCCTACCTCCATCAAGGAGGTCTATAAGGACCCACCTCTGTGGGCCTGGGAGGCCAACAAGTATGTGACCCGGGTAAGTGGATGTTGGAGAGGGGCAGGCCTGGGTGTATGGCCATGTGTGTCTAAATGCCTGGCAATGTGTGGTTATAATTATTTGTAGCTTTGTGTATGTATGTGTTTTATTCATTCACCTAGGCATAGAATTTACAATGGTATATAAAATAGCATAAGATCCTGCCTTCATGGAATTACATTGGATTAGGAGGTAGGGAGAGACAGATAATAAACAGGAATTGAGTAAGAGTTTTACAAAGTGTCAAAAATTCTGTAAAGGAAATAAACAGGGCAATGGAAATAGAAAGGGAGAACTACTTAGAGAGGTCATGTAACACTAATTGAGAGTGGAAAGAAGAGCGGGAACTAGCCATGTGAAGAACTGAAGAATAGAAGAGCTGAAAGTTCCAGACAGAGTGATCAGAAAAGTGCAAAGGCTCTGAGGCTGTCCATGGCATAGGCCAAAAAATGTCCCATAGGCATGTCTGGTCTGTAGCATGCTTATCACAATTTCCTTGTGTCTGTGTACTTGTGCAGCTTTCACAAAAGGGAGAGAGCTGCGTGAGTCTTTACTCTGCCTAAGAGAATTTATCTGTGAGTACCATCCAACAAAAACTCTGTATCTTCATGTTGTAGGCACCCGGGATTCGAAAGAGAAGGGCTAGACTAGTGTTTTTCAACCTTTTTTATGTCACGGCACGCTTGAACCTGTAGTTAAACTTTCAAGGCACACTTAAATTATGTTGATCAGAAAAAAGAGTAAAAAATATATATATACATATATATATATATATACTTACTGTGCTTTGAACTTCTTTCAAAAATAATTTAAGTATCTTTAAATTTTTTCGTGTTTGGGCGACGCCTGTGGCTCAATGGGTAGGGCACCAACCCCATATACCAAGGGTGGCAGGTTCAAACTAGGTCCCGGCCAAACTGCAACAAAAAATAGCCAGGCATTGTGGCAGGCGCCTGTAGTCCTCAGGAGGCTGAGGCAAGAGAATTGCCTAAGCCCAGGAGTTGGAGGTTGCTGTGAGATGTGACGCCACAGCACTCTACCAAGGGCGATAAAGTGAGACTCTGTCTCTAAAAAAAAAAAAAAAATGTGGTACACCTATTGAAAATCATTGGGCTAGACCCCACTTTTAAGGAGCTCACAGCCAACAAGTGAACAAAGTAGGGACACCCAGTGTGGAACATGCACCAGCAGAGTCAAGTGCTGATAGGAAAGCCCAAAAGGGGACAGCACTCCCTGGGACAGGAAGGGCAGGTCTACTGAGTGATCTAGGAGGAGGAGGCTTCCAGCAGAAGAGAGTGGTGAGAAAAGGAAGGAAGCCTGCGCACAGGGACCCACCAGCACCTAAAACTGCTAGAGCAGAAGGAGAAAGGAATCTACAAGACCGGGCTCATGCCTGTAATCCTAGCACTTGGGAGGTCTAGGAGAGTGGATTGCCTGAGCTCATGGGTTCAAGACCAGCATGAGCCAGAGCAAGACCTTGTCTTGAAAAATAGTCGGGCATTGTGGCGGGCGCTTGTAGTCCCGGCTACTCAAGAGGCTGAGGCAAGAGAATTGCTTGAGCCTGGGAATTTGAGGTTGCTATTAGCTAGGATGACCAGGTGAGACTGTCTCAAAATAAAAAAAAGAAAGAAAGAAAGAAAAGAAGAATCTACAGACCAAAAAGGACCTCTCAGGCTAGATCAAGGAGCATGGACTTAAGACTCCAGGTTTTTTAACCTGACAGTGCCTTAGTTGAATAGTGAATTAGGCCCATGGTATCAGGGAATTGAAGAGGTTGGAGCTGAGGCTAGGAAGTCCAGTCAGGGATGAAAGATGGAGGAAGATGAGGTGAGATTAGGAGAGACTATGACAGTGAAAAAAGGCATTTGTTAACTAAGAGAATTTTTTGAATACTATATTTTAATAGTATTTACAATAAACATATGCTCAATACAGAAAATAAGAATAATTTAGAAAAGCACAAAGAAAAAAAAGTCTATAATCACACTACCCAAATAACCACTATTGTGTTGTTATATACCTTTACAGGAAGCAAATAATTTTGTAAAAATTACATTACATTATACTAATATTTGAATCTTGCTTTTTTTTTTTTTTCGTAGAGACAGAGTCTTACTTTATCGCCCTTGGTAGAGTGCCGTGGCATCACACAGCTCAGAGCAAAGTCCAACTCCTGGGCTTAGGCGATTCTCTTGCCTCAGCCTCCCGAGTAGCTGGGACCACAAGCTATTTTTTTTGT
>CAUYRH010062348.1:0-46074 GCA_963574655.1 Perodicticus potto
CTTGAAATCTCTCCCACTACCAGGAGCTTTGGTGTTTTCTGTATTCTTTTCTGTAAATCAATTCTGTCTTATCACGGACGGGTGGGGGGGGGAAATAATGTAATGAAGAATAATAAAATACATGTATTTAAAAAAAAATAAAAATAAAAGTAGTGCCAAAAAATAAAAAAATAAAAAAAAATAAAAACTTGGTAATTTAAATGATACCTGGTCAGATGATATTTCCCAGAAATTATTCTTTATTTAGAAACAAAAACAAGACAAAAGCAATTGATTTTAATCCAAAATGTATTTTTCCTTATAAAAGAGGTCCACATACTCACTGTGTCTACTCTACACAATTTGACCATTTTATTACACCACGTGTCAATTCAAGTTTATCTGGTCACCGCAAAAACTCGTGGCTAATATGTGTAATACAACACAGGAGGAGGTATTGCTCAGTTCAACTACTCTTATAGACTTAAAAAAAATACCGAAATGTTTTTGACCACTTTAACTGTAGTTCAGACATAAAAGTTCCATGAAAATTCTAGAAAACGGAGTTATTTTATTTGGTTGCCACAGTGCCCCTCGATGCCAGTTAATTGAAATGCTGACCTTGTACATATTTCCATTTGTTGGGAGCAGCATTGGTGAAGCTTAAACTTCTTTTTAGAAAGTAATGTTTCTCTGAATTTTTTTGTCTTTTAGCACAAATGTAGTCTTGAGCTTTTCTTTGAAGTAGGTTCAATTGGTTATTTTAGGACATATTTGTTGGTACACCTATAATAGTTGCTTTCACTTCCAATGATGTACCCTTTTCTTTGCCTGCTTCCCAGAGGTTTATCAGAGGAGGATAAAGCTCACTGAATGCAAAGCTTGGTTTCTGTAAGTAATTCCTCACATAGCTCTGCCCACCATCACAGTTCATTTCTTGAGAGAGGCAGCTGATGAGACATATCATACCAATGATCCCCAGGAGGCCTCCAACACAGGCCATAAGTGCTGTGGTGTTACTCTTCTCATACTCTTTTCGTTCAGGATCCAAAGCTTTTGTGGTGACATTTATACATTGTTTTCTGTTTGCCTGATAGATGGTGGGAATATCAATACAAATTTTATACTCAGTCGATGGGTTCAGATGAGTAAGATTATAGACCTTGACATCAGATGGTATTCGAGCACTTTGGGCAGCATGAGAGCTTTCAGACTTGACAAATGCTGTCCACTTAACACTAGATTTGAGAATTTTAGAACTCACTTTCCAAGACACCAGAACTGAGTTGGCCTGGATATCTCTTATTTTAATATTCAAAGATCCATTGTTATCCTGGGGAAAAGAGCCATCTACTTTGATCATAACAGACTTCAAGTCAGCACCAACTAGGTTAGTTGCTATACAAGTGTATAAACCCCCTTCTTTATGGGTTATGCCACTTATATCTAGTGTGCCTTCAGAATGGACGTAGAACTTTTCTGTCAGAGTATTAGGCAAGAGTTTTTGACCAGAAGGTGTTATCCAGTATATTTCAGGCTGAGGTTCTGCTGTAGCTCTACAGTGTAAGGAAACATAACTTCCAGCTTCTACATTTAAATTAGAAGGAAAGCTCTCAGGAGCTATAAGAGGGAGGCAAATTTCCATCATGTCCCTGAAATGTACTTGCCGAACATTCTGGCCTTGAAATTCAGGTGGGTCCATACAAAACAGTGAATCTGGCTCCATAAATCGAATGTTGGTTTTGTTCATGTTAATCCAGCGGATGACACAGTCACACCTGATAGGGTTACTATGTATGCTGATTTCCTTGAGGTTTGGTAGAGACTCAATGGTACCATGGTACAGGGCACTGAGAGCATTGCTGTTCAGCATAAGTGACTCGAGCCTGGGGAGTCGGAAAAATGCATTGGGGTGAATGTAAGACAATCTAGGATTGTTAGTAGCTTCTATTTTTCTTAAATCTGGCAAGTTATCCACGGCAAGACTGTCGATGGAAACAAGCTCAGGCATGTTATTTATTCCCAACTCTTTTAAGTGTAGCATATTGCTAAAGTCACCCCTTCGTATCCTATTAATAGGATTTTTATTTAGATCCAAAAATTTGAGATTTATAGCTTTTTGAAGAGCAACATGGGGCACTTTAATAAGCCTATTGTCATAAAAGGAGATACTTTCTAAGTTTTCAAGTCCAACCAAGGCATTATCTGGTATTTCTGTGAGGTTTATACCAGCTATAACCAGGCTTCGAAGATTGATAAGAGGCTTAAAGTTCATGTCTTTAATTTTGATGATTGGATTTTCCCCAATCATCAGAATCTCTAAATTTGGAAGAGCGTCAAACCACTTACTGTTGATCATCTGCAATCTATTTGAATTGAGATGAAGTCGAAGAAGATTGTGTAGGCCAATAAAAGCTCCAGGTGAAATTGTAGAAAGCAAGTTATGATTAATATACAGCTCTTGTAAGTTGCTCAGTTCAGACAGACATTTTTCAGGCAACTCAGTAAGTTTGTTTTCCTCCAGGTACACAGAAAGGAGCTGGGGCACTTTTTTTACATTAATATTGGTGACTGAAGATAAATTGTTTTGAGATAAATCCAGGCCAGTAAGGTTTACTGGAAAGTCTATGGAGTATTCAATTTTTGCAATATTGTTAGTCTGTAGGAGCAGAATTTGTGTGTCAGCAGGCAATCTGGCTGGAAAATTTAAAAGACCTAAGTCATTACAATCCACTGTAGATGCTTCCATGTAAATGGATCTTGGTGTAAACCAAGGTCTGATTTCACATGTACATAATTGTGGGCAATCCACTTTTTTATCTACAGCTTGTACTAGTGTAGTGATAGCTAGGCCAAGTAGCACATGAATTCGGAGTGGCATGTCCTTCATCTTAGCTTTCTTCTTCAGGAATTTAATGGGCCCTTAAGGATTCCACAGTCACTGCTAGTAAGTTCAGTAAGAGCTGATTGATTTGGAAAATACTTGCATTTGTCAAATGATGAATGCCGTAGAATCACAAAGTTTTTCTTCGTGGAAATAAGTGCCAGTGCCACAATTGCATTGTCCAAAAATGTTGTGCATATTGGAGAAAAGAAGGTCACTGTCTCCTTAATGATGTAATGTTGATATACTTTTTGAAGATGGAGTATGTATGGATGGTCACAGGAGACTGGGAAATTCATTTACTTAGGAGTATAATATTCAAATGTCATGCTTGTTCAGTATTTGCAGAAGTGAGCAGCATGTTGCTAAATTAACAAAATAAAATATGAAAGAGAAAAGAGAAAAATAATTAGCACAAAGGAAACAATACTATAATTAATATCCATTAAGTAATTATAATTGTTTCATGCGTCAATAGTATTCCTAGGATTTACAATTACTTCAGTATGTTTTGATGACTATCTTTGTTATGATTGTAATTGATTATTCTTGGCCCAGACATCAGAGAGGCAGAGAAATTTCATCTTTAAAAGGCTGCTGTTTCATTATATATTATTATTATATTTCCAGAATTTTTCTGTTATTTCAAATATAAACTTATTTACCCCTTATAATTTTATTACATATTCTCTTTTATAGGGGAAAAAGGAAAAGCACCTTTTCAATGATGATGGCTTTTTCTCCCCTCTTACATGGGAAAAATAATAAAGGTTATAAATAAATAATGCTATTCTGTTACAACCAAATGAGTTAGACTATGTTTCCTCAGGCCCCCAGGAGATAGCATTTGGAGACAAAATGATAAAATGATTATTAAATAAACTAGAAGTAGTGGCATTTAGCTTTGTTTCCCATTTTTCTTCATAGTTATTTCCATAGTCTCCTTTGTATAAAGTGACTTGAATTTTGCAGTATTTAGAACAGATTTAATTCCAACTTACTATAGATATGTCTGTATATTATCCTTCTTAACTGAAGCCAGATTGTTTGTTTTACATTTTCTTGATAATAACTTGTATTTCATTACTTACTAACTGAAAAAACATCTTTATTATATCAATGATACAGACACTGAGATATTTTTCTTTTAAGTGGATACTGATATCTTTATGGCAGAAAAATAAGAAATTCTAAAACATGGCAGAATGGCAAAGCAAGTACCACATGTACTCACTACTAAATTGGAACTAGTTGATCAATACCTATATACACATACAGAGGCAAAACTCAGTGGAATTCAAGTTGAGGGGGGGAGGAGATGGGTAAATTCACACCTAATGGGTACATTGCATACTTTCTGGGTGAAGGGCACCCATACAATGTAACCAAACATGTATATGCCCATAATGTTCTGAAATAAAAAAGAGTATGGGAAATTCCAGAACAAAGTTGAAATTTTGATATATACTATTTTAAAATATCATACTCCTTTTAGGAATATATATCATTCAGTGGAACTACTGGTGATCTCTCCCCTCCAAGTGTACAGGAGAGCTGGAGAACAGCTAGACCCCTTATTCTGGGGCTTTCTGCCTACCACCCGCAGTGTTCTAGAGACTGATAACTCTGTGAACACTGTTCTTTCGTCTCCGCCAATATTGATGTTCATAATGACACTGCTGACTGAGTGTAAGGTAAAGTAGATTCTTCAGTAACAGAGATATGGTAAATATATTTGATGATCTCGTCTCTACAGAGAGTCAGAAACATTCTTTTTTAATATAAAAAAGTTCTTCTTGAAAATTATAAATCATTTGCAATTTAAAGCTATGCCTAATATACTGTTTACTCTTTGTTTTCAGAGATGTGATTCTACCTAAATCTCAATCATGAGTTTCAGAAAACTTGAATGAAAACATGTCTTTGCTATTTTTGGTTACTTTATGTGTATGCTGAACTAAAGTTTTAGGTTTTTATTCAGCATTTCAGCTATCACTTAAATCAGTCTTAAGCAGATTCTAAACCCCTTTAGGAAAGAATCTAAAGTTATTTATTCAATGAAGATGCCTGATAAATGCTTCTTATCCCACCAACCCTCTGTAATCCAGAATCCTTATTTTTGTGCATGTTTATTCTCATTTTCTGCCATTTTCCTGCAGGCAACCTTCTCTCTATTGGTAGAGTTATGGATGTCTCACCCTGTTCACCGCCTGGAATTCCTCTGTCTTTGTTTTATGTTAACTTTTACTCAATTCAGGCAACTCCCTTCTTGGTAGTCTTACATATAACTCCTCCCTCCAGATGTAAAAAGCTGCCTCTCCACATTCCTTGGCCCAAGTACACACCACTGTCAGAGCATTCACTCCCTTTGTTCCTTAACCAGGCACTAACCTCCTCAAGGGCATGAGGTTTATCTGATTTCTCATTCCCAATTCCTGGGCATGGTAAATAAAACATAGTAGATATTGTCAAGGAATGTTTTGAATGAACCAATAAATGAATTTTATTGGTAAATAAAATTATATATGCATCTTTTACATATGATTCAAGCAATTAAATCTGTTTAATTTCCTACCTTTATTAATTTTAGCTGCTTTAATTTTCATAGATCCATTTATTTACATAGAATGTGTTACTTGTGTTATTAAAACCCACAGATTAAATCTGAGGATAATACAAAGAAACATTAGACTTAAAAAAAAAAGTAAATCTGCTATTATATGTGTGGCTTATACTTTAATTTATTCAGTCAACATTTATTGAACACCTTCTAGGGTCCAGCTATTGGATTAATAGCTGGAGGTAATAAAGATGACTTAGATATGGTTACTTCTTTACTTTCAGCCTGGAGGGACAAACGTTCGTAAACAGATTGTTACAGTTCTATATGAGAGCTCATACTGGAGCATGTATACAGTCCCCCCTATCCCCCCGAATAAAAGTAAAATAAGAATCCATTATTTCTTTATGTCCCAAATGAAGAAAAAGCATAAGTGCAAAGTAGAAAATACATTTCTATGTTTCCATAAATGCCTTAGCTGAGAACAGAGGAACCGTAACTTCTGCCAGTTAATCAGTTAACTACTTTCTGTAGCAGAGCAAAGAGACGTCTATATCCTCCTTTCAGTGTACTCCAGGATCAGAAATAATAAAGATAAAGCATTCTTAAAAGCTTTAATAATTAAAGTTCTTGTAGTAGTGAACAATTCAACAATTCTGGGTCTGTAGGATGAAATTGTCAGCATGTAAGAAACACAAAAGAGAATATAGAAATTTGGCCTTTCTTTATTATAGTATCGACTTTTCTTATATCTGTGAAAATGATTATGCTGCTTTCATTTGTAGACTATTTGGCTACTAAGTCAATAATACTAGTATCTCCTTGGTGCTTTATAGCTGTCAAAGTCCTTTCATATTCACTATTTATTCCTCATTAACAATGACCTTAAGAGATGGGTTTATGTCGTACTTTAATCCCCATTTTTTAATATAATTGTATTGTGGCACATATACTTGAGATCACACAGCTGATAAATAATGGAGTGAGATTAGAACCGAGTTCAGGCCATTAAAAGAAAATATTTTTTTTTTTGTTTGCAGTTTTTGGCCAGGGCTGGGTTTGAACCCGCCACCTCCGGCATACGGGGCCGGCACCATACTCCTTTGAGCCACAGGTGACGCCCTAAAAAAAAATAATTTTAAGAATTATATTTTGTCACATTTTTAATATTTGTGGACACTCATCACAATCAGAGTTCTTTAATCTAAAAATACAAATTATTTCTAGAAATAATAATATTTGAAAAGTTTTATGGATAAAGCTGTTCTTAGTATAGATATTTTCATTCTTTAATCTCATCTGTCCTTCATCATTTATGAAACATTGATTGAACACCTACTTTTTGGCAGGTTATAGACACACTTAGGGACACTAAAAAGTTGACGATAATGTACAATATCTGCTCAGCAAGTTCTCAGTTATTGAAGGAGTAGTTAAGCAGAATTCTGCACAGTGGACTTGATTTATAATAAAAGTATGTGCAATGCTCTGTGAATGTACAAAGGAGGGAATGCTTTGTTTTGTCCCTCTAGTAGGAGCAGCATGAATGTTCTATTGTCTTTTGTAATGTTTATAAAAAATCAACTACAGTGGAGAAACATGTAGGTAAGAATATTTAAAATCCACTATTTTTGAAATGAGTTTTCACAATGTTAAGGCTTAAGAACGAAGTGTGCCTTCTTCCATGTACCTCATTATGTGTATTACAAAGACTGTGCAGAGTCTGGGGAAGAGAAACATTTTGATACTTAAGTTAAAACATTGTTGAAGTAAGAAAATTGCCATGGCTACATAAAAGCCACGTTTTCCCTTTTCTTCTATAGCAAATTGCTAGCTAAGTTCATTCATATAAAGAACTTAAATTCTATTCTCCCATTATCTGGCTTTATATTCCCTTGTTGTAAGACTCAGTCTTTCTTCAATTCTAATTGAAGGTTCCGTATCCCAAAGGTGGTGTTGAGCTTACTAAATTACCTTCCTATAGAAGACTATTCTTTCTTTCCTTGGAAGTGTTTATTTTCCAGTTTTTCAAACCTAATTATTTGAGGTTGTATGTCAACTTTTAGGAATTGGATAATGGTAATTATTTGGAATAGTTTAATGAATGCTACCTATCCTTAAAATTTGCTTTTTTAAATGAGAGAGCAATATAGGGAAAGAAAATTTGCCTGTATTAGGAAACATGGGCCAGGTTTACTAGATGATTTTGTAATTGTGGACAAGATATTTCACTTTCCTGTGCCTTGGATTATTGATCTTTAAAATTTAGAAATTGGATTTCATGATCCAAATTTAAAATTCTTTCATTTTCTAAGCTTTTATAATACAGTTCTTTAAACATGAAAGAGTTTTTTAAAAATGGCTAACAACTGGATGTGGGCAAACTCATCTGGTTTTAACCTTTGTGTTCTTTAATTGATCACAAATTTAAATTCAATACTCTAGTCCTATGCTATTAACAAATTAGAATCAGTGGATTTTAATCATTATTGGACTTTTAAAGGCTATCAAATTAATTAGCTGCCATTATTTGTTTATTTTATGTTTATGTCTACACAGTAGTAAATGAAGTATAGAGTTTCTTCAGTCATCAAATTAAGGTCAACTAACTCTAGGAAGATAAATTGTCTGGATTAAGTCACTCGATTTAAATTCAGATATAGGTTCAAATCCTATCATTTTGCCTCCCAAGCCCAGAACTTAATCACTAAGTTCTACTTCCTCTCAAATGTTTATTAGAAAGCAACATTCATCCCAGTATTTTTTTTCATAAAGGCGTTTTCTCCAATAGCACGGGTGCATTGCCTTTTTTGTCATTGTTAAGTGTTTTTCTTCTTCTGATAGTGAATTTTTACTCAGATGAAATTTAAAAGACTGTTGAGTGTTGTGAGAGGAATAAACTAAAATAACTGTTTTCCAGGTCTAGTGTAGCTCAGACAAATCATATTGCTCTCGGTCTTAATTTTCCACAAAATGTAGGGTTTGGACTAAATTTCCATTATTGTTTTCAAATTGATCTTTAATGTTCCACCAAGTCTCAGAGATTTCTTTTGCTGTTGCTATTATAAAGAATCTGTTTATTAGAGAAAATTCTTTTCACTATTTTATAGAATTTTCATAGTAAAATATTTCTTTTATACCCATATATTTAATGGATATTATCTTTTATATTGATTTTAGACTGAGTTCTGATATTTTGAGATTCTTACATTGTCAAAGATGCTCTCATTCTTGTTATAGGAATAGGTAGAAAATATTTAAACGTGGTGGTGTAATATTCTGGGCTTTTTGTCATGTTCAAAACCTTCCATTTTAGCACAGAAAACATTAATGTAGATCATAAACAAATCATGTATTATTTCCACTCCTCCTTTAGCCAGGCTCAGATGATTCTTTTAGATTAAAATCTAGACCTTGCGGTAAAGTTCTTTTGGTGAAAACGGTGGGGTTTAGTGCATTTCTTTCCTCTCTCAAGTGTCAAAATATGCTTTGGGCAGATTGGATCTTTTCTTTTTCTTTTGAGACAGAGCCTCAAGCTGTCACCCTGGATAGAGTGCTGTGGCATCATAGTTCACAGCAACCTCCAATTCCTAGGTTCAAGCAAGTTTCTTGCCTCAGCCTCCCAAGTAGCTGGGGCTACTGGTACCCGCCACAACGCCTGGCCATTTTTTGGTTGCAGCCATCATTGTTGTTTGGTGGGCCCGGGCTGGATTCGAACCCGCCAGCTCAGGTGTATATGGCTGGCGCCTTAGCCCGTTGAGCCACAGGCGCCGAGCCAGATTGGACTTTTTCTTTCATTGTTTTCAGAATTTGAATAATTTTCTTTAAAAATGATTCCAATGATTCCAAATCATTTTAATACATCAGATTTGTGGAAGCTAGTTATAGTACAGCTCCAATTCAGAAAAGATAGTGTGCAGTACAGAAATTCCTCTTTAGAATTTTCTTTCAGAGAGTGAACAATGTAATCTGAATCCCAGGAATGTTTCATGTTGGCATAGTGATTTCTGTGTACTCATAAATTACCAGCTTGTCATGATGCTGTCATTTCTTATTATGAAGAGTTCTGATTTGTATTTATTTTTAATTATAGTTATTGCTCAATTGCACACTTCATTAATGACATTATATGAGAAGTTGATTTTGGCACATGATTAGTGAAACAAATGATATTTTTGAGCCATAACTTGTCTCTTTATGCTTGTTTTCTTCGGTGATCATCACTCCATGTATTGGGGAACTCTAATTTACAATATGGCATAACAGTCTTTTATCCAATATTCTTTGAGAGCCAATGGATTTTAATTGCCTTATTTGCTTTATCAACTTCCCTTTAATTATTGCCTTGTTAGTTAGCATTCGTATAGTCCTCAAGTGTAGCCCTCTCTTGGGAAAAACACTTATTTATTCATTATCTTTAACATTCACTTATCTTAGATTGAAGTATAATCATCTTATTTTCCAGGTTCAGAAACAGAGTGATGGAAAATTTGCTTCATGTTATAAAGAAAGTATAGATCTCTATTTGGGTGATGCCCCTCTGTTAAATTACCAGAAAGGTAATTGTGGAAGGATGCAGTCTGAAGAGTTAGGAGGCACCCCAGGACCTTTATCAAGCTTATTTCAAAAATAAAAGTTACCTTCAGGCTCTATTATTGCATAATTTTTATGATCACCTTAAATACTACAAAAATTGATTCAATGCATTTCTTTGTGCAGACACACATAAAGTTCTTGATAGATATTGACAGGATTTACACAGAGATTTTAAAATGTTCTCAGGTTTTTATCATATTTATTCACATATTTTACATGTGTCAATTTAGGGTAGAGAGATAGATAGGGTGCTAATTTCAGTGTAGTCTATAAAAGGATTCTTAGGATCTGTATTCCTTTATGAAAAACTTGGAATGTTTTTTATTTGTATGTCAGGAATAATTTATATACATTTATGACAGAGATAATTGTTCTCTTAGCAAAATGTGTTTGTGTACATGTATGAATACTGAGATACCGTGTGCTTTAGTTTTATTCAGGAAATTCTAGGTGCAATAGACTAAGTTTTGGCACTAAAATTTCCAATTTTATTCCAGTTTTTGTTTCTACCAATAGATATTTTAGGTGATTTATTTAATTAGGAGTTAATTTATATTTTAACAATTTCACATATCTTAAGAGGGAAGTCTCCTCCAATATGCTTTATTTATGCCCTTGACATTTTTGGCCTCTAATAGTTCATTCTTATTATCCAGTTCCAGTTTATTTGGGAAGCTACTACAGTACAATCATTTATAAATAATGCCATCCAATATATCTTCAAAGGAATTTCTGGCTGCATTGGCCATTGTTTCTCTGGCAAGTAATTGTATGACAATAGAAAGTGTCATATCATTCTCTGGAATACAATGGTTTAGAGATGCATATCTCATATAGGACAAACTTTCCATTATCCTACATTTGGATAAAAACACTTGGGGTAATGATCCACATAACTGAAACAATTTTAAATCATCATCTTCTTTGGAAGATGGCCAAATATGTTAAGTCTTTGAAATCTCCATTCTTTAAGTTACCTGAAGACTGTCCATCTCCCTATAGTTCATATAATGTTGCTCAGTGAGTAGGGCACTGGCCCCATATACCAAGGGCGGGTTCAAACCTAGCCCCGGCCTAACTGCAACAAAAAAATAGCCAGGCGTTGTGGCGGGCACTTATAGTCCCAGTTACTCGTGAGGCTGAGACAAGAGAATCGACTAAGCCCAGGAGTTTGCTGTGAGTTGTGAAACCATGGCACTCTATGAAGGGTGACAAAATAAGACTTTGTCTCTAAAAAAAAAAATAATAATAAGATAAATAAATAAATAAAATGATCCCAGCTTAAATTGATTCTAGGGACAGGTGTGTCTATGTTACCCTGTGTTTTATTATCTCCCTAGGGTTATATACCTGGGAGGTCATGAAAGGCATATATACCAAAGAAAAAAGTTTGTTCTGATTGCCATAAGTAGTGGCTTTAACACTAGTCTCAGGAGAGGTGGTTTTTGACACAAAGATATGCTGTAAAAGGATGACATCAAAAAAGTTTTCCTCCCATTCATATGTACTCCTTGATTAACTCAGTTTGGCAGAATAGAAGGTCATTGGTATGTAAAAAAGATAAGGATACCTGTGGACAGGAATCCAGTGATGTACTACACACAGAGAATGAAGAATATTTCAGTTACAATATTATTGTAGAAATGTCAAAATTTTATTTCTGGGCAGAACATTCCCCTGGCAGGAACTCAGAGTTGAGGGTCTCCTGGTAATTCAGTTTCTGTTCAGCATGTAATAAAATATTGGTTCCTGTTGCTGTTAAACCAAACAGCAGAAATATCATCAGTGTTTCATATTTTTATAAAGAATTGGGAAGATAAACCATGTTTAGAAAGGAAGTGAAATAAAGTGAGCTCCTACGGTCAAACAATTTCTTCAAATGAGCTAAACAAGAAAATAAATTGTAGCACCACATTTTCAGGTGTACCACGGGTGAGCCCCTGCCTGCCCTGAAGCTCAGTGATGGATGATGTTTTCCTGTTACTGCACCATAGGGAGCTGATAATGGGATGTGGTCTGTATTGTTAGTTTCTTATAATAAGCATGGAATTGTTTGCCTAGTTTCATTTCAAAAGTGTGCCAGATTTCCCTCATGGTCTATAGTTTTCCCCTTATATTCTCTTTTAACAATCTGCTTAAAACAACATTCTTATATTTGTGTTTAGGGGCTACAAGAAGGACTTTGACATAGAATAACAACAAAAATTCCATTGAAAGCTTGCGAAAGGCTTCCTGAATTACGGCTTTGAGTCTTAAAACTTATCTTTTACACAAGACATTTAGGTAGTTTTTATGCATGTTTGTGTATTTTTCTATAAGTAGAAATTCATTACTGTATAGATCATGGGCTTTTGCCCTAACACTTGTGTTAAATGGTTAATGAGATGACTTAGTGACACTCTGAAGAAGTATGAGGGGCATAGTTACTTCCTCTTGCATGATAGGTCAGCGAAGCTGTATTATTTATTTCATGTATGGGAATAAAAGTCACTATGTGCAAGTTAAGTTTCCTTTTCCCATCACCTAACCTACAGCCACTTAATAGGAGCCTCACTATAGCCCTTTTCTTGGAGTTAATTATGTAGGACTACCTTATGTAGATGACCTTGCAGGATTTGGGTGCCTAACCCTCCCTTGAATTTATTTAAATTATTGTTGACGGAGGGCAAGATGTCTTGATTCACATTATAGTTGCTAATAATGAACTTTATGATGAATTCTACTTTAATATGTTTTTGTTTCCAGTGATATCTGACTACTCTACCATTTGGAGTGATTTTCCACTGGTGTGCCAGGGTGCTTTGGTGTGCTGCAATCTTAGCTGTGCTGTGAAAATTTTTAAAGATCATTAATTAAACTATTTTTGAAAGAAGTTCATGGCAAAGTATTTTTTTTTTACTTTTTTTTTGATCAACATAACTTAAGTGTGCCACAGGCATCTAACTAGAGGTTCAAGCATGCTGTGAGATGAAAAAGGTTGAAAAACACTGATTTAAGGACTAGGCTACATCTGGGTTATGAACATTTGGGGAATATGAGATCCTTAAAAATAGCGGCATAAAAAAAGAATATGTTTTGCTTTATAACTATTGAATGGAGTTAAAAGGGGAAGTAAAATTACTAACGCCCCCCCCCCCTTTTATTTTGCAATGGAAGTAGCATAATTGAGATACTTACCAATTTTAATTTTGTATTAATGGGGAATACAGGCCCTTGCTAACTTTACTTCATGTACAAGAGATACCTTATGACGAGAATGGGCAATATACTCACTTGAGCATCTTTTTTCAAGGTTGTATGTGGCTGGAGGACCAAAGGAAGTCCCAAATATTAATGGAGAAAAAAGATTCTTTCTAAGAAAAGTTGTAAATTTGCATTTACTTTACCCTTAGGAGACTGGTATTCATCTTATAAATGGATTAGGTGAAAACTAAGTGGCAAGTCACCTGTTTGGATGAATTTTTTCATAAATATACTTTCTGTAGATAATTTAGGATTATATTTCTGACTATCAGTTTAGACTAAGGAAAGCAAATGGTTTTTACATTGTGTTATAGCAGCTTCACAGGATAGGACTTAATGCATTTTTATGGATAAAATGAACAGTGTTTGATTATTGTACATGAGTTATGAGAAGAATTTTTTCCTTCACAGTTACATGATTCAAGATATGGAGTCCTGTAAGTCTGATCTGGTACATTCACCTAATTTTGTTCCTGTGTGCCAAAACAAAATTATTTTGTGGAGTAAAGTTATTTAATTTACCCACTAGTATCCAACTCAAGAATATTTCACATTGCTCAGTCAAGAATTATGCAACATTAATTTGATACTATTAAGAAACTTTCTTTGGAGCCTAAAAGTTTGTATTTCATATTTTTCTTATTATATGCACATATTTACGTTTGTGTTTCATAGATTTTAGTTAAGATAGGCATGTGGCAAAGTTTATATTAAACTACCATGGACGTGGAGCTCAAGATCTGAATGAAAAAGACAATAAAACCTTTTTCATGATTTATGTTCATTATAACTCATAATGCTGGCTAGTAAGATATAGTCTATCCTCATAACCATTTCTAGTGTCTAGGTTTGCTTGGAGGTAAGGTATTGTTTTTGTGAATAAAAACTATCTTAAATATATGACAAGAATAATTAAAGTATGTCAGGATAATAAAAAAATATGGAGTTGAAAAATATTAGTTTTTAGGTTTTCCTTGATGACTGATTCCCATCCATTGTATGGAGAAATAAATATAGATTAGAAAAAGAAAATCATTTTCTGTAATGTAGGCTTAATTTCATTATCCATGGACAGATAGAGAGTCTTGATGCTTTACCTGCCTATTTTACTGTAGTTCACATCCTAAAGCAGTGGTTCTCAACTTTCCTAATGCCACAATGCATTTTCATTGTTAAAAAGGGGTTGCGACCCACAGGTTGAGAAACACCGTCCTAAAGAATCTTTAAGTTCCTCGTCATTTCCATTAACTTTCATTTTTTGTTGTACAACAGCAACAAACAACAACAACAATTATAGTAATCCCAGTTATAATGAGCTACGTTGCAAAAATTCAGTTCGATTTTCATACGTGGTCTTATTTGATTTCTGTGCAGTTATGACCACTGTCCAGGTGATAGAGTGAGGCTCAGAGAGCTTTAATGAGTTCGTCAAAATTTAAAGGGCCCCTCAGTGATGGCTCCATTACCTATCATCTTCTGTTGGCCTGTGCTGCGTGAAGCTCTGCATTACAGATGTGGACATACTTGATTGCTTCCTTACTGGTTGTTAATGAAATACCCTCAAGCCTAGCTATGTGTCTTACTCACTTCATAAGTATTCACAATGCTGAGTTTTCTTCTTTTACAAAGAAATCAAGTGCTACTTTCTTTTAAAATTTATTTAAAATTCTTTTGTTAATTCATAGACCTGATGATTGGCTTTTCACGCTCGTGTGGTATGAGTTATGTCTCCCTCAAACCTTGTTATGATGTTAGCACATTACCTGTCTGACATGAAAAAAATTTAATTAAGGAAGAAAAGGTAATGGTTTATCACATAGCTGACAATGAACTTGTTAAACTTTACTGAAATTATTTGAGATTATTTTCGATGTTTGTTCTTTAATTTGTTTTTTAAGTCTTCTACTCAGTAATACCTTATTTATGGTCTACTTTACCAATGCACCCCATCCCTTGAGTCACTCTCACCATGTTGTTTTCCTTTATAGCATTTAAGTCTACCACAAATTATTTCCTTTCTATTTATTGCCTGCAACCTATCACTTCCCCTAAAATGTAAGTTTTATTAAAGTAGTTTTCTGTTTTGTTCATAACTATGTCTCCAATGCTTAACCATAATAGTGCCTGTAACTGTACTTTAATAAATATCTACTGATGGAATGGATAGATATCTGTTGATTTTAATATACATTCACATAAAATCATTATAAATTTAAAAAACCTGTTCTATACAAGATGCTCATTTGTGACCCTGGTTTTACTGAGTTTACTTATACAATTGTGTGAGTGAACTGTTGAGTGATGATATAAACTTGGCAGATGGAGAAATACATGTGTGTGGCCGTGTATGTGTTTAATTCAAGAGATTACAAACTGTAACAAAACCTACTTGAAAACACAAGCATGTTTTAAAAGGTATAATTAAATATAGATTTTCTTTTTTTTTTGGAGACAGGAGTCTCACTTTGTTGCCCTTGGTAGAATGCCATGGTGTCACAGCTCACAGCAACCTCAAACTCTTGGGCTCAAGTGATCCTCTTGCTTTAGCCTCCCTAGTAGCTAGGACTATCAGCACCCGCCACAATGCCACAATGGGCTATTTTTTAAAGATGGTGTCTCGCTTTTGCTCAGTCTGGTCTCAAACTCCTGAGCTCAAGCAATCTACCTGCCTCTGCCTCCTAAAGTGCTTAAATATAGCTCGGAAATAGTTTTATAACTGTTTCTAAACAATCTAATTTCTATCCTTGTAGTATCTTGAATAGATCTATTAAAATGAAGGTAATGGAAGTGGTATATTTTGTTTGACTATCTTTGTACTTAACTATATCTTTAGTAATAGCATAGTATTGTGAGGGTGTAAGGCATACAAGTTTTTTTTTTTTTTTTTTTTTTTTTTTGGCTTTACAGTGTTTTTACTTGGAGAACATAAGCAGCAATGTAAATTAAGTTATAATATGTTCTCAAAGCCTGGAAGTACCACAGACTTCTAAAATTAATGTAAAATGCAATAACAACGCCAAAAAGAGTAATAATAATTTTAAGATAATTGAGCATTGGTTTGTGTGACTTGAGCCCAGACTCTCTTTGTTGTCAGCAGATATGGAAAGTAATCATTACCTCAAAAATATGGGGTTGCATCTTTATTAAAGTCTAGACATAGTTTAGAATCTGTATTAGAAAATGATCCTTACAGAAGACAGTGTACTTTAGGGAGGAAAAGCACTGATGTTGTAAAGAAATTCATGTGTACTCTGTTAATGAAAATAGTTGATGCAAATCAAAGCAAGTACCTGGTGTGAGTTAAGATTGCAAATATTTTTGGTTTTAAGTTTCAGCAAAGGAAGTGTGAGTCCATGCAGCACATATGAAACTAGTAAAATTTACTTAAAATTTTAAGGTTTGTATGACTAAATTCTATAACATTATCTGTAGGATTGAAAGTTTGACTCAGAGCTTTGAAATGGACACCTGGATGTTGCAAATAAATTTTGGTGATTTCATTATTATCTAACAAAGTTATTGCTCACTAGATCTGAAAATAACAAATTTGTGGTCTTGACATTTAATCAGAGCATGAAAAACATTTAATGAATCTCATATTTGAGATTATTGTTCAGTAGCTCCCCAATTAAAGCATGGAAATTTAAAAAATTCCATTCAGATGAAGTAAAATAAAGAAATGCTTATTATATATGCACAGAATGTTTTTATTCATTGCTTCATAATCCATTGCCTTTTTCTCAAAGTGTTTATTTTGAGTTTTTAATGAACAAAATGGCTTTAATGTAAGTATGCAAAGAACTACTCAGATTTTTTTTTTAAATAGGAAATAGAGTTATGCCCACATTTCCCCTTATATTCAGTTGAATATAAACTATTTGTACTGCAATGTTGAAAGGAAGTTTCTGCCTGCTCTAAGGCTGGCATTTACACAGCACAATTTTATATGACTATATCACTTAAATTATTAGATTTTAAATAATATACTTCTTCAAAGTCTGTCTAAAAAGAGAGAAAGAAAAAGGTAAAGAAAGATATAAGAAAGAAGGGAAGGGAAGAGAGAAGGAGAGAAAGGGGAAGGAAAGGTATTTCTGAATCTTTACCACTATTGTTTTTTACATTCTACTGAGAGATATTCTAAGTATTGTCTATTCATGAGCATTTGCAAATCTCATTGCAGCTTAACTGTCTCTTCTCTGATTTAATAGAAACTTTGATTGTTTTCTAGGATTTACATCCAGAGTAATTGTTTTTGCATTTTAATATAGAAAGAAGTAGATTGAATAAATGCATAACATATTAGAAATGCTATTAAGCAAATGATTCTATGTGGTGCTCTTCAATGAATGTTTTCCTTTGCTCTTCTAACAAAACACAAATTTCTCCAATTATTTTTAAATCGATTGTTTTCTATTGTTGCTCAGAAAAAGTGAAAAAAAGAATCTGTTTTTGTTGATTCCATTTCCTTGGTATGATTAAGCATACAGCTGAAGGCTAACGCAGTGTCTAGTCAGGTATTTTTCCCTCTATGATCAGTAAGGACAATTCTTACCTGCATCCTTGATACTTAGTATTTTCACACATGTAGACTTTAGTTTCTTTTATCTCATTGTTTTTTGCATTATGAATCCTTGGTATCTTTGAGCAGCCATGCTTTACCAATCCTTGCCCTCTTAACTTTCCCTTTACTCAAGTTTAGAGTGGTGACAAGGTTCCACATGGCAGTAGTGTTGATGGTGGAAGTCATGTCTGTTTCCCCTTTGTCTACTTTTTACTTGGACCATCTTTCTTAGAGAGATTTCTCAAAATTAGTGAGCTTCCAGAGAGAAGAGAGTTATCTTAGTTTATGGGCTGATAATTGAGTTCTTGCAGAAAAGTTGACCCTCTCATGTCATATCACTACCTGGAGAGTTTGAAATCTGTCAGACTTGCCACTAAATAGAGAGAATAATGACTTGAGTTTTTATTATTCCACATTCAGGTCCTTAAGTGTTAAAAATACTTTGTTTTTTTTCTTTTAGGTCCCAGTTGAGAAATAAGTAGTAAAGGATGAGTATTCCTCCCATTTCATTCAGCAGGGAGAGGTTAATGTGCCTGCTCCAGTGTACAAGAGTGTTGGTATTATGTGTTTTGAGGTCCTGTGGAGCGTCCTGGAGAACAGACTATGTTATGTGTTACTGTGTGATTAAAAATATATTTACAAGAAAGTTAACTTTCTCTTAATCTTACTTTTTCCTGTTTCTGGTCCAGAAAAATAAGCTTGCCCTGATGGGTGCATTTAGAATTAAGCTAGTGTATTCCTGGAAGTATCATGTTTGGATTTTATCATAATCAGTGGAGTTAAATTGGCCAAAAAAGCTGTCAATGATGAAAGTGGGGATGCTTTAAATGACCATTGCTCTATCACATTCATGTGACTAAGGTTATTTTTGTCCTGAGTCCTCTCTTTTTCCTGTTTGTATGGATAGTTTTCCTTTTCCTCATTTGCATAAATTGGTAGTATATATAATATAAATGCAAACAAGAGAAAGAAAGCTCATTTTTAAAGCTATGAGAAAATAGACCTACTGTCAGGAAATTACTTCTTTTGGAGTAAGGAGGAACAATAAAAATACATGCTGTATTTGTGTTGTACAAAGTACTCCAAGGGTTCCCTCTTGTCCACCAAACTAAATAGCATGTGTCAGTTGCTACAGTAACCCATTTTTGTGATTTGCAGAATAAGCGAGCAAACTAGATGTAAATTGTCAATCAATAAGTTTCTGTTGTCATGCAAGACGGTAACATATGCAGTCTCATTTAGTCAATTTATATACTTTCATCGTGTTTTGTTCTCTTCTGCATGAATTAGTATTCCATTATTTGGCTGCATAATCTCCGAGTTTCTGAGTTTTATACATTATTTTAAGTGGAATAACTAGATGTCAGATTCATAGAAGACTGTTGTTGCAAAATGAAGGTTCTTTAACAGCTGTTTTGTAATTTTTCAGCCTATTGACAGGTGTATTCTTTAGTTTATTTCATAGAGAAGAATCAGGTTAATTTTTTAAGGGAATTTTAAAGGATTTTTTGATTATTTTATTTGGAAGACATCTTTGCAATCTACAGAGATAAGAATATATTTTTGTCTCAGTGAGACCTTTGTTGTGGAAACAAACAGCTCTGGACTTGGAGTTTGTGAGAGTCCACAGTCATGCCCCTCTCTGCTGTCTGAGTCCTGGCCAGTGGACCTCCATTTGGACCAAACTCACTTCAGACAGTTGTTGTATCTGCACCTCCCCATCCTTCCTTTGACTTTTCCTCTTCTCTTCTGTATAAGACTATTCCCTTCTCTCTGTCTTCCCCACTGTTCCAGAAGCCATGACCCTGTGAATAGATTTTACCCCGGCTTCTAATGGAATGAGAGCCTGGGTAGTTGTATGCATTCTTTTTTCTTTTTTTAAGAAATGGGGTTTTCTTTGTCTCTCAGGCTGAAGTACAGTGGCATGATCACAGATCACTAGAAACACAAACTCCTGTGCTCAAGCAATCCTCCCACCTTAGCCTCTCCAGGTACACACTAATATACCTGGGTAATTAATTTTTTTTAGGAGACTGGATCTTACTATGTTGCTCAGGCTTCCCTCAAGCCAATTATCCTACCTGGCCATCCTAAAGTGCTGGGATTATAGGCATTGGCCCCCATGCCTAGGGCATGTTTTTAATTTGATAAGAAGTGCAGCTTACAGTTTACTGAGAATTTACATTATTATCTTCTGTCCTGTGCCCCATGGCAAGTCCCTCATATCTGCCTTCCCTACTAACAACTATCCTTTTCGGCACATTTAAAAATCTTTCTTTTGTATGTATTCCCCAAAGCCAACAGTTGAAAAGACTAGGTACAGGAATGTGTGATGAGACTTTTCTATTATTTAGCACTATTTAAAACTACTATTGGGAATCTTACTAAGTGGTTTCACATATAATCTCCTCCTCATCCTTTTTTAAGATTGACATCAGCATCACTAGAAGTAATGGTGTTAGTTCCTAACCTCACGGTGTAAGGGTACTCAAAAGACAAGTTTATAACCATGGAGTCCTAGCAACAGAAGAGAAAGCATTTCTAGAGCAAAGATAGAGTCTGGTCAATCTAAAGCAGATGAGAAAAAAAAATTGTTTAATTCTCTAAAATAATATTGAACTGTGGATTATAGAACTAAACATTTATGGAAAAATGAGACCAAAGTGGAATTAGAGAAAGAAAATTAATTGTATGGCTTTTGTCTCTTCCTTACCTGGAATTTTATCATTTCCAACTCTGCAAAACTGACTCCAGATGTGAAAAGCAGAGGTGTGTGTGTACATGCATGAATAAAGCAAGGGAGGAGTCTTTCAACAACAGGGCTCATTTCCCTAGCAACTTTGGCTTTTCAAAGACTTGCCTAAAAATAGGCCCAAACCCAAAGAGATGAGGGATATTGTTCTGGGGAAGTGAATATGAAAGTGTAGCTTTTCTCCCAAAACACTTATTACAGCAGTATCACTTTTCAGGGTTCAAACTTCATTCTACATTTAATCCCAATATTTCTCAAATAGCAAATGTGAATGCTTTGCCTTCTGTCTTGTTCTCTGGCTCTCTGAGAATGGTGTTTGGTAGCAGCAGCCTAGGGATTCGGGGATTGAACTGGGACTCCAGGTCTTTCTCTGCATCTACCGTGTCATCATTTCCTCATCTACTTACAGATGAGTGATGATACCACATAAGGGTGTAGTGAAAATTAAGTAAAATAATGCAGTTATAGTTCCTAGTACAACACACAGGAATAAGGACATTTCCTGGCTGGAGGAAACATCCATAACTTGGACTTTATCCTACAAACACAAACAGTGTAACCTGATTGTGTGTATCCTCATGCTAACTTGACATAAAAAAACAAATTACCCAGGGAGGATATTTTTACTATGATAAAAATTCTTTGTTTTGCACGAGGAAAACATAAAGTAGTTCCTAAAGGTTAATCATTACCAAATTTATGTAGTCATCACATGAAAATAACTCATTAGAATTTGTTGTAACTTGAACTTTAGAGGTAGAGATGTGGGAACAGAGGAAGTTGGTAGAGAAAAAGAGAGCTCCTGGAATGGCATTTGACTCTGATTATCATAAAAGGTTGTAGAATTTTGCTTGGCTAGTAGTTTATTTTGGTTATTTCTATGAAAATTATTCTTAAAATGTATCATAATATTTATCATCTCAATTAAATGGCATGTCTTAGCAGAAGAAAAAAGTCATTGGAAACTAGATGCAAGTAAGTGTGGCTAGACTTAATCTAATAATAGTAAACTGGTTAAGAAGTATTAACAGTGGGCAAATGTTAAATAAAATGTAGTATTTGTGTAAAAGCGTACATGTGCGTGCACATACTTGTTGGAATTCCAATAGATATAGGTACAGGAGTAACTCTAAATTTTTAATAATAAATCTATGAAAATGCTAATATGGGTTTTTTGAGTGGATAGAATTGGACAGAGATTGTTCGAATTTAATTTCAACATCATTAGTACACACAAGAAGTGCTAATGAGACTACAAATGAAAGAAATTAAAATTCTCTGTGTGAAGTCATTGATAAATGGACACTCTGTAGTCTTATAGATGACCATGTCATTGTCAGCAATTTTCATATTTTGCTTTAGCAACTCAAGGGCTTTAGAGCTTATTGCTCTATATATACTATTTCATTCTTGGGGAGGCAACTTATAACAAGGTTTTAATAAACATTTTAAAAGACAAAATTGTAGTGAGATTCATAATTTCAAAGAATGTACTTTAATTATCATTTTGTATGTGTTATAAAGCCTTTTATGACCTCAGCAAGGCAGATTAGAGCAGAATGGAGTCAGAGCATTTTAAATTTGGAATGGAATGTCTGAGACTATTATGTGTTTCTAATAAAAAGAAAGAAAGTGGATCTTTCTGTTTATATTTTGGATAAATATGAAACTTGCTATTTTTATGGTTGTCATTTTCTTGTGGATTTTCACTTAATTTTTTCTCTCTCCTGTTTTTGTCTGATTTAAAAAACAGAACAACTCCAGTTAAAATCACTTTAGGGCAAAAATTCAAAACTCCAGACCTAAGTAATTAACATGCTTGATGCAGAGCGGCAGTGACACATTACTGTCAATGAAATGCCACTCTAAAGAGGCATCTTGAAAAGTGACTGCATGATAGTGAGCTGGGCTGCTGCCAAACCCCAGCAGCTAAGAGGCTGTGTAAATATGGACCCTTCACAGAAAAGGCACTGCTGAGTTCTATGGAGTTGAGTTTTGGAAATGTTGGTCATCATAGAGTATAAAAAAAGAATGATTTGATAGGAGCATATAGTCCAGTCTTTCTGAAAATTTATACTCACAGTCAGTGTGCTGTGAAATACCCACTGTACAAGGATTGAATTCGCACTTGGTCTTGGTTCCAATTGTCTTGAAGTAGTGGGTTTCGTTGAGTGGGTTCACAAGTGACTGAATATCTGTAAAGTCTGTCTCAGTTTAGAGATTCTGTTGTACCAATTCTGACTGTATTATCCAGTGGCATTTGAACACAAATCTGCAGGCAATGTGGAATTCATTGATTATGTGTTTGTGGCAGTTTCTGTTGAATTCCACATGGAATGTGGTATTGTATATGAAAGTTGGGGCTCATTACCATGGGGGCAAAGAGGTTTGTCCATTTCTGGTAGATAGTATTCCTCAGGATACAAAACCTAACACTCCATAGACATCATCCGAGAGCCAGGAAATGACTATGGATAGTGTACCCTTTTTCATTGGGGGAAGTATGGATAGGGTTATGTTTACCATTGTCTTACATTATTACCTATTAAGTAAGGTCATTCCTTTTAAAGATCCATCACAAACAAACCCCTAACTCATTTACCCATATCTTAGTCTCAGTCTTATCGTGGAAAAAAACACAATATTATGTATCTACACATTTTTTGTATGCACAATCTGTATAAATTCAAGAAATTGATTGTTTATCTCAAATAATTTTTTTTTTACTAAACCTAAAGCAAAAATGGTAGACAAAAGTAAAGAAAAAAGATCTTGAATCTTTGCTTGCCAATTATGAAACGTTGTACAGTTAGGTTATTCATAAGGCATAGATATTTTAACCTTTTATCACCTCAAAATCAAATTTCATTGTTTATTTGTCTAATTGTTTACAATTAAAAAAATCTTCATTTTGAGAAGATGTTGACATAAGCTTTCTAAACTCCATTTCTAATCATTGTAGGAATCCTCAGTAACATTTTTGCCTTGATTTTAGATTCAGCTTTTTCTGTAGTAAGCCAGCCAAATTGAAGGACTCTCCTGATAGCCCTTAGAGGTCACTTAGCGAGAAACGCTGAAGTTTTACATGCAGCTGATGTAGAACACTTCTGCTGAAGTTTTAGGTTTGGATCATCATCACGGTCAGTTTGAAAACCAAATTACAACCTCCATCAATTAACTTTGCAAAGCTAGAAGCTTAGTCATGCTCAGGTAGATTGATGAATTGCATTGAAAATTGATAATCATACTAGTAGTGATCGTATTCAAACTGTTTTCATCCTCATTGTTTAACAGAGTGCGTGAGGAAAAATAATGTTCATAAATTGTAATTGGATACTTAGAGTGTTATAAATAATGAAACTTTGAGACCTATGAGCTAAGCTTTGCATTTTTGTGTGCCACTTACTGCACAAAGAAACATGTTGAATCCTCCTTGATGGAGAAGTGGTGTAAAGCGGACCCTAAGCTGCCATTCACAGGTCCAGCTGTGAACTAAACTGCACAAATCATTTTAGTGAATGGATGGAGACACTCAAGCATAAATAAGAAAATCATCACTCCTTTCTCAGAAATGAAAAAAGAAAAACATGCTATTAATCATTCAAAGAGATAATATTCTAGCGTGAGCAGAATGGATAGTATGAAATTATAAATGGAGTTACTGTATTTTTGATATGGGATCTGACTTCTGGAAGGCAGTATAGACTAGCTATATTTAGGCAGTACCAACAGGAGGCACTGTTGCCTCATACACAAAGGCTTGTTCTTCAGAACCAAACAGACCTAGGTGCTTTTTTTCCTGTTCTGCCTTTAATTAGTTCTGGCAATTTATTTTTTTTCTCTAAGGCTTGTTTTCCTCATTTGCAATGTGGGGCTAATAATAGTACTTACTTCATGCTGTTATTATGAAGTTAAATAGGAAAATGCATGCTATGTATGGCACAGAAAACACTTGTACGTAAAAACTGAGAATGGCTGGTATTAGTCTTAGTAAAGAATTGTCTAAGAGAGATGGTGTGATGTTAACTTATAAGTCTCTGCTTATATTAATATATATCATGCCATTTATTTTAATTCTTCATTTCTTTGGCCAGTTTGTCTAATAGCGGCATATTATAATACAATTTATGGTATAAATGTAAAAACGAAACTTTGATATTTACATGGATTTTGTGTCTTTGTGAAAAGTAAAGTAACATTAAGGAAATGGTATTTTGGAAAATGCCTCACTTATTTTAAAACGTTTGGTGAACCTTAGAGCACTCTGGGTGGTTACGTTGTTTGTGTTAAAAAAAAAAAAGTGTAAGTGCTAAACTACAGGAAGAGGAACAAAAGTGAATTATGTGTTTGGTAAGTGAATCAGTTCAGCTATTGACATAACTAATTGATTCGGCTGAATACAGTTTAGGTTCATATCTTATAATGGCATATTGCAGAATATGGTTTTCATTTGACAGTTATTCTGAATAGAAGCTCCAAGGTTTAAATGTTCTTAGAGCACCCATATCTCTTGTATATAGTGCTCTTTCCCCTCTGTGTTACTCTACTTTCTCTTCTATGATGTAGCTTTGTGACCTAGACTCAGGTCCCTCTTCACCTACCCTATTTTTTGTTGTCATGGCCCTAGGCACCTGCAGTGTAAGGCTGTTAAACCCCAGCCTTTGCAGAAATCAAAACATACTAACCAATGGACAAACAAGTGGACAGAGCAAGTAAAAGTCATAGAAATCAAGCAGGGGAGAGACGGGGAAGGACAAAAGCCCCCTAATAGGTACAGTGAACACTATTCAGCTGATGGGCACATTTACAGCCCTTACAGCCCTGACTCGAGCCATGTATCAAAAGCATTTGTACCCCTTAATTTTTTGAAATAAAAATATATACAATCATGGTAAATATATATTGAAATTATTTCCTGCAAATATTGAAAATTCATTAAAGGTCATTGTGGTTCCATGTGTTCTACAGATATTGAATATTTTTTGTAGAAAAAGTTCAGTGTTTGATGTTTCTGAGTGACTGAGTTTTGAAATGAATAGAATTAAACTTAGAGCCCATAAATCACTGCTATTAAACAATTATTAGACCAGTATTTCTAAGGCATATGAATATAATGAAGAAGAAAATAATGACATAAAGGCCAACGTGAATCATATCTTTGAAAATACATGTATGTTTAAAAATTTTTTTCCTCAGTGAAGGTAAACTGCAAATTAGTTGACAATGTAATTTAAATCCCTTGACCTCTCAACATTATGAGATTGTAAGTTTCTGGAGCAAATGTTACTTCAGGGAATGATTCTGCTACGATATTTCCCTTTATAGTCTGTAACTTAGTAATTTTAGAAAAAAATTATGAGAAGACAAAATCAGTCCTCTCTACCACAGTGAAGATGAGGCCTTTTAATAATTTTCTGTAGTCCAAATACCCACTGTTAATCATGTCATTCGTAAGTGTCGTGAGTCCTGGGACTTCCTGAAGGTGACTGCTTAGCCCATGACAGGTTAAGGGGCTCACTCTCAGGAGAATACATTCTCCCATTCCTGGAGTCCATGCTTTGTACAACTCAGGAAATACTTCCTGCTCTGTTATTCCTCAGTGAATTAGATCACAAGGGTTTCAGGCTTCCTGAAATAGAAAAGACCACCTGTTGATGCTAAGCCATTAATTGATTCAGTGGGACCTTTTGATGCAGTCATGCAAAAAACGGTGACAGTTACAGGCCTTTCCTGAAGAGAATAGCTGCTTATCTGTGGAACCAGAAGGTTCTGGAAGCGAAAGTTGACCTGGCAAACTTCAGAACATGTTTTTCTAGGGATCTTTATTCATTTCAAGGATTATATTACTTTTAAAATTCAAAATCTCCCCTAAAAAGAGCTCTCAAAATAATGTAAATAAGTTTATTTGTATTCAGACTTTACTAGTTTACAAATATAGAAGTTTTCTTTTAAATTAACTTGAATTTTTGACTTATTTAGTGTGTCATTTTCTCCCCAAAATAGACTAACCAGAAAGGAGAAGCCAAAGAAGCTGCTTTTAAGGAGACATTTATCCCATTTGTGGTTCTTCAAGGGACTTTGGGGACTGTGTTCATAATGTTCAGCAAATTGGAAAATCCCTGAATAATTTACTCATTTCATTTTACCCAGTTTTTGAGACCTTTGCCAAGTATCTCTTTATCCAAGTGCTAATGCTGTCAGACAAACATATGAACGAGTAGGTAGAACAAAATACAATCTTTTTCTCCAAGAATAGGATGTTAGTTCTGTTTTACTTATTTAACTCAGGCATAGCAACAGCTGTGATTTAAATAAGAAATACAGATTTTAATTTCCAAAAAATCCATCCAGATATAACAAAGAATTCAGAAGGATAAGCTCTGGAGTGGAAGTTCAAGAAAAAGGGAACAACATTGATTGACTTCCCAAATGCCAGGGATCAGTGCTGCCCCCTGCTAACTCCCACTCTCTGGGTTCGGAAGACACTTGCTGTGACATGTTAGGAAGCCTCTAACCTCACTGAACATTGTCCTTTAATCTTAGAATAGTGTTGGTCATCGTCATCATACCCATTCTGCTTCACCAGCTTGTTGTGAGGAACAGTCATTGTTGAAAAATTGCTCGGTAAACAGTCAAGCTCTAAACAAATATTCAGAGTCATTTTTTTTGTCTGTTTCTTCTCAAAAGTTTCAAAGTCAGTTAATTGTTATTATATTAAGCAAAATATGGAGAGCACATTTAGAAACAGAGAGAAAGTTGTCAAAAAGGAAAAAAAAAATGGAGTTGGAAGAAGGTGTAATTGCCCTCCAAAGCTCTTTTTCGAACTCTGAATTAGAAAAGTAGGCAGGTTGGGCCAGATGGAGGGAGGGAGAGAGAGAGAGAGTGTGTGAATGTGTGAGAGAAAGGGATTGTTATCCTGGATTTGACTCAGTGTTTTCCAGTGAGGTGTATAATCAAACATGGACCTTAAAAATGGACATGGTATATAAAGACGGCACATGTTAACTACCTTATAATATTCACAGTGAAACCAAGTAAAGAGAATGTGGAGGGTGTCCTTAGAATTATTAGAAAAACATAAAACTTTTCATGGATGATCAATAGCTGGATCTCTGTAGTGAAGGACAGAAGTATTATTATTATTAAGATGTTTCAAAAACAGGGCAAAGCTCTAATTTTTACAACTCACTACTAAATATGGTGGGCTATATCCAAAAGATGAATTATTTAAATATTTGGATATTACAGTAATTGCTGCTTCTATTACTGCATGTTGGGTTTTAGGGTACTTGATTATCTGGACAAACATTTCTTTTATGGGCACATACATCTGTGAGTTTGGCGGCATTTTTTACACAGACCTATGAGATTTTAAAAAATTTTATCTTTTACAAACTGAGAAGACAGACTTTTAATGAAGTGCTGGAGCACTCTGGAGGCAGGCCTCTCCAAATATAATATATATTATGTTATGAAGATGTTAAACACTTCAGACATCACTTTCTTTACCTATTAAAGGAGCATAAAAGTTTCTTTCAATTCAGAAAAATCTATTCTATGAAAACTTTTTTCCCTTCTTTATTCCCTTATGCTGAATCTGTGTAACATGTTTTTATTAATGGCACCACAAAAAATACACTTCAATTATAATGGCCTAAAGATGATTTACCATAATACCAAGCAGATATATACACCTTGAAAATTATGCAAATATATCTCTTCTCAGCCTTTTGGCTAAGATCAAGTGAAAATTATGCAAATATATTAGGTGTCTTGGTAAGCATCGAACCTCTTCAGAAAGATTTGAGTTGGACACAAGTCTTCTCTGCTTATCTTGTATTTAATGACCTCTATTTAGAATCTATTGAGATCTCCCATTGCTTCCATCAAGTCAAGAAAAACATTCTGATTTCTCTCTATTACTTTTCCCATGCTCTGATACCATCTACCTTCTTTATATTAGAATTCGATTTGCTTTGACATTGTGGCCAAAGGAGCAATTGTTATCATGTGACTATCCTAGTGACTTCCTAGGTGTCTAACTAGACATCACTTTGTCAGAAGGGGGTAGGAGGAAGTCACTGAGCTCTAAGCAGGACCTGTGTCCAGTTGTTCCACAGTGAAGCTTTCTTAAGTAGTGGTTGCACAGCCACTACCAGAGAGCTTTGTCTTTGATGGCACTGAGAAGAGGTGCTGATGTTTGGCCTAGTGTTTACCTGCCTCATTTAGTTTAAAGTAGCAAAGAGTGATATACAAATATTTAAACTCTCAGAACCAGGTCTACATGGAACATTGAAATGGGCTGCAGACATAGTCGGTGTTTTTCCAGACTGGCTAGAGCCACTTTATTTTGAATTATTCTTTAGGATCATCCTAACTGAGACTAAAGTAGGGACTTAATTTTTAGCTTCTATTTAATGATCCTCTTCAGATTCACCAATAGATACCTAACCCGTGACTATCTTTTATGGCTGCTAATTAAGCCACCAAACATTTAATTTACATTTTTTTTTTCGAAACTCAGGTTACAAACCTTTCTGATCAATTTAGTTTGCAAAAAATATCATAATACCATGGTACATAGCAATTTTACATCAGAAAAAAATTCAGAGAGGGGGGAGGTGACACATCAAACTCATTTTGTAGCAAAAGCAGTAAGTGTAGAAAAGAACAAAGAAACAGTGAAATACAGTTAATGTTTGATAAGTTGATCACCTTTTCCATAGGTCCCTAAATTACTGGTCTAGAAAGGTCGTAGCACCTTTATTAAACCGTTAACAACACAACCACCACCTCGGAATAAAAGAATCCCACCTCGTCATCAGCACTCTTACTCAGCATGCTGCCTGAGACAAGGGAGGCCCTGAAAAGATGGTCCCTTGAAACTGGTCTTGCCAGGACACTATTATTTCTGGTATAGTTATATGACTAGGGGAGTGTATGGTTAAGTCTTCCAGGCACACACATTAGGTCCATACTCTGGCATTGGTAGATGCTGATCACATCATCAAACTCACTGGCACACCCTGAGACAACACTGGGGACCTGAAGTGACTGTATTTCTCAGACTCCAGTGGGCACATCTCTGATCTCCGTAATCCACAAAATACGTATGTGAGCTTTACAAGGTTAAAGAGTGAATCCACTGTTCTTAGGCATCATCGATTGTAATTTTAAAATAGGCTGGGTAAGATTTAAGAGCATGTATGTTTGGTATGAAAAGTTTCCCCAGAAAACGTCTAAGAAAAACTGAAATCAATACTGCAATGCTACATTATATAGGAGTTTGAAATCGGGAGGTAGAATATCTACTTCAAGCTTTTCCTCTTATTTAGAAACTTAGGAGGTATCTCAAACTATAAGATCTGGTCTATTTCAAAAGCAGCACTTCTAACAAATAGCAGAAAGGCAAAATAAAACACCTTTTCTTCTTTGTAATAAATCATTTTGGTTTTTTATAGATTGCATGTGCTGTTAGAGGCAGAGCGAGCTAGGCTGCCAATATTGCAAGCTGATGCTTCAGCACCTTTCATTTTTCACTCTGAGCAGGAACCCTATTCTTAAACTTGTTCATTTTACAGAGGGAAAATCGAAGCCACTGGCATATTGTCAGAGCAGCTTTATTGTCATCATTTACAAAGGTCACTGGAATTAATTGACTTCTTATGTTACATATTGTAAGCTGACTGATTTTTTGACATGTTTGTGGGAAAGTGGCAGTTTCTAAGTGTCTGGTTATTGTCTTTTGGCTTTGGCTTATAAACTGGGAGGCCGACAATAACTCTAAAATCACAGTTGTGGGAAAAAAACCCCACACAATTTCAAAGAAGCAGACTTCCATTAACTCTTTGGTTAGTTGAATGAAGGGCAAGGGAGGAGGGAGCTCCAGAAGACGAAATACAAAAACTAGGTTAGTTTTAATGTCTGTCCAGGATCCATTAAACGGTGCAGTGAATGTACATGTACATCATCAATTGGTGGTGTCTGTTGGAAAGCATATCCTAAGTAGTTGGCTGCTTTTTACAAGATTGGAAGTAAAAATTAACCCACACTGTATTGCATGAATCATCACTACATGGATGCCTACAGAGTTTACTTGAAAGTAATTCTGTCTCAAAGGCATTGCTTCTGAAAGTAAAGATAAGATAATACAGGATATGCGTTCTTATAGTACGAGGGCACACTATTTTCTAGGTAGATATTTTGAATCTTTACTTCCCTTTTTATTTTTCATATTATCCCCCTTTCACTAAATTAGGAAAGTTCTACTTATATTCATAGCCTGCTTTCACTGAAATTAGAGGCATGGAAACAAGGACATATTGTTAAAAATGAATAAATTAGAGCTGAATTAAGCCATCGAGCTCAATAACAGCAAAGGGAATATAGCAGTTGGTTTGAACAAACAATCTTCTTAAATAGGAAATGTACTTTGAAGCCATCCTGCTGTGATCCTGTTAATTACCAAAGAAGATTAGAACTCTTCTGGTTCATGGGATCCTTTTACCTAGTGTGTGGCAGTTCCAGCTGCATCAGCAATCAGACACTTGCACTGTCCCTTCAGACCAGCGAGGGGATGTTATTAAAGGGAAGTCATTTACCCCAATCCGTAAGATGTAGCCTGGCAGAAATTCAGTAACTATTTGTGATATGCTCATTCCACTACTCTGCATGGTGGTTTTGGCTCTTTATATACAACAGCATTTGCCTTAATTTCCATCTACTGGGTGAGAGCAAACAAAATGCCCCATTTGGGGGAGTTGGTCTCAAAACACAGAATAATGTGTGATTGTCTTTTCATTACCATAAGGTGAATAAAAAGGAAAATCACCCCCCCAAGCCATGTCTCTTTTTCTTCTTCTCTCCTCTGTCTCCGTCTTCTTCCCTCTCTCCCCTCCCCCTCCTTCTCTCTCCCTCTCCTTCCCTCTTCTCCCCCACTGTTCCCTTCTCTTCTCTCTCCCTCCTCTTTCTCCTCCCCCAGCACTGCTTTCTGTCTCCCACTCACATCCTCTGATGGGCATTCAAGCTAGTAAAATGCATGTTGGAGAATCTCACAAACACAGCTAGGCACACACCGAGCCAGCAAGGTTTTGCATGTGAATTTCTTCTCAAAAGTAAAATGTAAAGAAAAATGCTCTTAGAATTCAGACAAGAACAAAATATCAAGAGAGAATTTAAGTACAAATACATGAGCATCGACAGCACAAGAAATAGAGTACATTTAAAAAGATCTATGTATTTTAAACTTACCTTGAAAAGCAGTTTCCATGCTAGACCACCTCCCGTGTCCCTGCCTGCCGATTCCTCAGTTCCTTGGTTGAGATAATCACATGGTTATATTCTTGCCAGGGTGTAAATAGGTGCGTGCGTGTGTGTGTGTGTGTGTGTGTGTGTCTGTGTGTGTGTGTGTGTAATAAAATATCCACAGATATGTACTACAGCTATGCACACACACAAGCAATCTTATCTCTGTATTTTAAAATATAAAGGCAGGCAGAAAGCTGCAGCTAGGATTCCTCCTTTTTCCTGGAACTCTTTCTCTCAGTCAGCAGGCTGACGCTCTCAATCCAGTGAAGAGAGATCCCAGGAGCTGGCTTTATTTCTCCTTGTTTCCATGGTGGTTAGTGGTGCATCGTTCACCCGATCAGTTGTCACACTGACATGGTGCTGCCTGCTCAGCGGTCATTAATAACTGAGCACCCTCCACTCCCCAGAGAGGAGCCAATCGCTTCAGACTGCCAAGATGTAGCACTCGCAGCTGCTCCAGCCTGGTTGGCTGAAACAACCTGTCTGTTCTGTGACACTGCTGCTTAGGATACAAATAAACGAAATAGGCTTGCATATTTTCTTAGGGATCGTTTTCCTTCTTTCTGCCGACCTTTTTTTTTGCTTCAGGGGAATGTTGGGAATTTTTGATAAGTTTTCCCACTTTGAGGTTATCAGTCATGCAGAGAAACTATGTTTTTACTCTGAAGATAGCCAGGGCTCACTGCTATTAAGGATTTCCCAAATATTAAAAACACCTGGTAGACTCAAGTCTCTGACTCCTGCTCTGTGAAGTTCAGCAATGGCTGTATTATTTAAAGAAGAGCAGCTTGAATCTGTTTTGAGTGGCATGTGGCTTGCGATAGGTCCTACTTAATCTTACATATGTGCTTGGTGTTAAGTAACACTTTTTTTTCCTTAAAGCAGTGACATTACTTAACTGGATTGACCATTTTTAAATTAGGCATATTTTTGCCTAATTCATAACATTGGCATATGAAAGAATAATTTTTAAAAGTATGTATTTCTGCCAGCCACACGTGAATGGGGACGTGACTAGGGGTGTTGTGTGTATCTCTCCCTGTGTTAAGGATGTATGTTTTACTACTCTGGTGAAATATTTCAACTACAGCAAATTAAACCCTCAAAAGTGCAACTTCTTATTCTTAGGCCTATTAATCCTGAATGGATATATCCTAAGAAATTTATATAAGCCATATATGTAAAGCATTTTTTGAATTATCAGAAATGTGGAAATCACATAAAGGCATAGGAGTTTATATTTTTAAAAAATGGAAAAATAGACAGCAGTTTTAAAAACGCATGTTTGATAACCTTAATTAGCATACTAGAGAAACATCTTGTTCAGAAGAAGGGAACTTGAGGATTTATTTATCAACAGGTCAAAAGCAGGCTTAGATTCATGATTCTGGCCCTAGTTTTGAGAGACTACCCTCTAGTGGAGTAAACAGAAATGACATTTATTAGATTCACTAGGAAAAAAGAAGGCTTCACATCTAATAGTTCCTTAAGTGTTTACTGAAATTGCATAGAAATAGTTTGCAGTTATTATAATCATAATATCAGGAAATTTTTAAAATGATAGGCTTGTCTTTCCAAAAATTCTCACTCAATGGTTTTCTATAAAAAGTTTCCAAATGCTTTATTTTTTTCCATAAACATTTATTCAAATGGTTCCTAATCTTTTGAATAAAAATAAGTTCAAGTCAAAACTAGCTTCTCACTTAACTTAATAACACTTATTTCAGAGTCATATTGTAAAATTTTATTTTTTACTAGATACGCAGGAGTGTCCGACCCGTGTTCTCCTCTGCAACACATTGGAAGATAAGAGTTGTCTTGGGACCCACACATTAAATACACATACACTAATGAAAGCTGTTGAGCAAAAGAAAAAAATGTCCATGCATAATTTTTTGACACTGCAGATAAGCAAAACAGTTTCTTAAATAATTGGCATGCAGCCCATGGGCTGCAGGTTGGATACCCCTGCTAGGATTCACTCAGCGCATAGTCGATTCTGTAGATATTAGGGTTTATGGTTGAGTGTTAGTGTTTTGAGTTGAAGTGTGTCCAATAAAATTTAATGTACTTATATAATAATAGTAATTATCATCCGGCTTATCCCTTTATTCTCTCCAACTCTTAATTTCTTTCATATTCTGAATCATTTTAATACTTGCAGGATTTATTTTCACATATCAAATAATTAACTTAAATTGTGATATTATTTGAAAAAGAAGTTTTAGTATTATGCCATGGATGCTGAAATGATTCATTCCATTTGACTGGCATCAACTGAATAATTGGGAAATCTGATAATTAAACGAATTATAAATGCACCAACCCAGTGAAAGTGGGTTGTGATAGTCAAACAGATTCATGATTAAACTGTTTTCTTAGTTTTGAAATGAAATTAATGATCATACAAACATGGATTTTAAATTTAATTGTCTTTAAGAAATCAAAGAAAAATCTTTTAAGTTTTAATTTCATTAGAATTGATAAAGATAAGTATTTTATATGCTATCTTACGTATAACAACTTTCACAAGAAGTTGTTTTAACTAAATGATAATTTTTTTTCTGAAGGTGAGAGATGGGATTGCTCTTCCTATAATTGTCCTTTTAATATAGGTACATGATAAATTCATTATCATTATCACAATTTTACTCATTATCATAAAATTTAATAACATGGAACATGAGAAATGAGATTTCAATGTTGGACAGAAAATAACTCTGGCTTTGAATGAAAAGGAAGAAGGTTTTGTTTTTTTTTTTGTGGCTGGAGTTTCCATTTTTCACAATGAGGGCTGACATAATATGTACAAAATGGAAAAACTAACATTTGTTAAGCAGTATCAGCAACTTAGTACAATCAGTGTGTGTTACAGTTGTCTTTTCACTTAGGGAGTTCAGTCATTTACCGGAAGTATGAAAGTTGGCTCACCTAAAACGTACAATGAAAAATGAAATATATGAAATAATTCAGTTGTGATGGGGTAAGGATTGTAGGGCTTTTGAATTAGTACAGTTAATGAGGGGTCATCAAATGAGAAGCATGGAATTTTAGAACACTAGTGTTTTAAAAAGTCAAGAGACCTGTGTGCTGGTATAGGAAAGTCAGGAATAGAACTCCTGTGGTCTTCTAAGATTTTTCCAGTACCTCAACCTATCATCTACTGCGTGATTGATAGATCTCTGCTATTTCTTCTTTATCTCCTGTTTTTCCCTCCCTTCCTCATTCTCTCCTTCCTTCTATCCCTTCTTTTTTGTATCTTTCTTAAGTTTCTTCCTTAGAATCCACAAAAACATCAAAGAAATTTCACACATTGCAAATTCGCTGTATTATATGTGTGTTAGCTATATTGTAAATGTAGGCAGATTTTCCCAAGTGACTGTTCAGTTTTAGAGAAAATATATTAAAATGAATTTAAAATATAAATTAATAATTACAATCTTTATGTTGAAAGAGTTCTACCTTCATCATCAAAAAAGAACATATTGAGGTATAACATTTTATTATATTCATTGTGTTCATTCTTGCATTCATTTTCCATGTATTCATTGATTTAGTGGTTGTATCTATTAACTTGTGACTAGTTCATTGCTATGTCATCAAATCCTGGGGTTTATTTACCTGTGTGTTTTTGTTACACAAATAGTCTGGGTAGTAGATACAAATCAGATTCTGGAGATAGACTGTGTTTGACTCCTCACCTGCCACTTCCTTGTGACCTGACACATCATGTTAAGTATCATCTCTGTTAAATTTTGTCTGAACATCTTAACTGAATATCATCTGTGCATCTCACAAATCATTTTTCTCCTCTAATTGTTATGTGGATTAAAATAGTTAAAACAGAACATATTAAAGTGCTGGAAATTCAGCAAGCTTGAACATGTGTTTGGCATCATCATTATCACCATTACAATCATAGTCATCATTTTGATCATGAAGATTGTCCCCATCCATCCCCCGCTTCCTTCTTGACTTTTCCTTCATTTTGTTCTAGTTTTACCCTTGGTTTGGAATGCCCCTTCTACCTTCTACTCCAAGACCTTGCTTTTTACCTGTTGCTCTATTTTTACATAAACTGTTTGATTTCAAATGTTCTTCCCTTTATGGAATTTTTTCTGACCCTCTTACAAGATAAGATCTGTCATTTCACTCACAATAGCACTCCTTATCCTTAAAAAAAAAAATTCTATTATGATTGTTTCTACAATTGTACCTGTTCCTACAATGTTACCCCTTTTAGCTTGTAAAATTCTGCTGGCAGGGGAGGAGGGAATGTGTCTCATTATGTGTTTAAGCCTCCATATTGCATATAAATTGGAGAAAATAACATTTGTTGAGCAGTAACATATGTCTGTGTGTGTTTTAAAAGTTGTTTATTCTTCACATCTTTATAAGTTAGATATTTTTATCTCCATTTGACAGTATAAAAACATTGGCTGAAAGGACTTAGGTACTTGCCCAATATCCCCAAACTATTAAATAATGGGGTTAAAATTTGAACTCAGTTCTGTCTGCTTACAGAGCTAAGGCTCTTTCCACTAAATAAAGCATTCGATATTCATTTGTAAAATAAATGAATACTTGATGGATGGCTGAGGCAACCAATTCAATGTAGTCAGCAACAAGAGATGCCAAAAATAAAATACTATTTTTAAAATGGAATGAATTTTATGCACTAGACAGAGGATGCTTTTATATAGTTACAGTTGTTCGGTGTTGATGATGGAATTTTTATTGCTGTCACGATTTGAGAAATAGAGCTCTGAAGAAATGCAGTGCCTAGTGGGAAAGATGAGTTGATATGCTCAGAAAGCTAACTACATATGAATGAGGCATTGATGATGAGGAGCGGACATCATGTTAGGAAGGTCTTCAGTGACTTTGTCCTCTGTGGTATAAATCTGTTTGCAGATTAGCTTTCAGTTAAGTTAGTAGCATTGATTGTTGGTTATAATGTTGAAATTAAGCAAGTTTAGTCCAAATTTTCATTTTCTTTTTCAAGAGTTTGGAAAGTAAGATTGAAGGGGGAAAAAAAGATTCTTACTTAACTACAGGTCTTATTTTATTGAAGGATATGACTCATTAAAAGAACAAAAGAATTTCACCATTCCAGGAAGTTCACAACCAAGAACAAAATGGCAGAAATCAAAGATAGGTTTGCTTTTCTATCTTGTCTGTAGACTTCTTTCCTCTTCCCTTTGTTTTTCTCTTTCTCTTTTGGTCCAAAAAGTCTCCCATCTTGGCTATTCTCTATGCCACTTTCCATTCTTTTCTCTCCTAGTATTAACTTTTACCACTTCTCTAATGGTGGAAATAAACATGGCTGCTGTTAACTTTCATATACAGAACAGAAATTGTATATATGATTTGATAAAAATTTGTAAAGATGATGGATAAATTCACACCAATTGAGTATTTTGCACACTTACCTGGGTAAAGGGAACACATTACTTTGACTCAATCTGTACAAAAATAAAGTATGTAAACAAAACACAGATACCCCCTAATATTCTTAAATAAAAAAGTTTTTTTTTTAATTCTGTGAGTAGAAAAATAGATAGCCAGACACAAATGTGCTCAGTTTGTAAGTCACACAGAAATGACTGAAATGAAATATGCTAAAACCCCAAATATACCAAACTATTATTGTCAATAGTTATATTTGGTGGGGGACAATAGGTAGTTTCCATTTTTCATACACACATACTTCTCAAACTTTCTGCAGTTGGTACACAGAGAGTTTACAATAAAAATAAGTTATTATTTAAAAATAAGGTATAAATTGCTTCTGGGCAGTCTTTTGTTTCTATAATTGGAGCTATCTTATTTACTAAAGTATTTAACCTTCTTAACTTTGTATTCAGTTTTATCCACAGTTTATTTAGTTTTATTCACAGTCTAACAATTAAGATAGCAATAAAAACAATAACATCAGTAATAGTAGACATTTTTGAGTGCTTGACTTATGCCAAGTAGTCTGTAATACTAGATAACTGTTAGCCTCATTTTATGGATCAGAAAACTGAGAAAGTTTGGCTAAGTGTACACAAAGTCACATAGTTGCTTATTCATAGGGTTGGAGATCAAAGCAAGTGCTAACATTGGCACCTGTAACCACTGTGCTGCACTAGGATGTCCCTTCCCCATGTCACTGCAGTCTGTTTGTTTCTCTCCCCAGACATATCAGATGTCTCATCATTTCCTAAACATTTCATTTGTTTAGGAAAATAATGAGACTGCATTTTTGCACTTTGTCAGATGCTTATTTCTTCTATAAGCGTACCAATTCTATAAAGCTCTGCTCAGAAATTTCATCCCTTAAGAATGCTCCCCCATCTCAATGAAAATAAGTATTTTCCTTATTTTATCATATTTTAAATATACTTTTTATTATTGTATTTATCTTATTCCAACATATGTTTTACCTAGATTGTAAGCAACTTGATGGTAGAAAATACATCTTTTTTGCTTTGTATTTCTTACAGTTCATTTTAGATACTGGAGAGGTCATTGAGTGACTGAAGAAGCAAGTTACTACCCATTTCTTGGTATTCATTTTGTTCCAAACATTTGAGTAAAATCACAATCATTTACTTAAAAGAAAACTTAAATCAAGACAGTCCCATCAAAGAGATAGATTTTGTCAGATTGGTCTCTTCAGTTACGTGTGAGATTATTCTTAACAGAGCTCTTAGTTATAGGAGAATAGTGTATCTCTTGACCTGATTTTCTTTTTGGCTGATCATGTCACATTTTTCACTTTTTTGATTAGTACTTATTAAATGCACTTGCGTCCATATAACCTACTAAGATTCATATAAGTTCTAAGCAAAAATTATAAGAACCATGTAAGTTTATATAAGTTTTAAACAAAAATTAGTAACTGAGAAGACAAGGAGATGACACTCTGTTCCTGTGCAGTATTCTTACACAGTGTTTGCTGATATTTTCCTTGCTTGGACGCGGGTTCTTTAGTAAAGGTAGGCTAATGAAAACCACGGGTTTACATTTAAGTAAGAGATCAAGGCAGTAATTTCTGAGAAAGAAAAAGCAAACTTTTTGTCAGTAAAATACTTAGGAGTCTAGTTAGACCGCACCATCTAGAAGTCAAAGAGTCATTTGAATTTTCATGAATATTTTATGTCACTTTTACTTGACTTCTACTACATGGGAGAACAGCAGTGGCTGTTATCTTTATCATCTCATTCTTTCTTCATAGATTGAGAATACAGGAATCCCAGAGCTAAAGTTTTCTGTCTAATCTTTCAGCTGTGGTTCATGGAGTTATTCTTTTTAGCATGGGGAAGGTGTTTTCAAGAATGAAAGCCACCTACTGCAGCTATTAGGGACAGCAGAGTAGACGGGAGATTCCTGTAGCTACTGCCTACAGGAACACTACTGCTGAATTTTTAGCTTTAAATCTTAAAATTATCTTCAACTCTATCTTACCATCCTAATATATTCTACTAGGACTACATAAATCCTCCCAATCCTTTTTTTTCTTTTCCCTATTATTCACTTGTGGGCAGATTTGCCATATTTTTAACTGTTTTCCAGACCTGTTCTTCCACTTCTTTCCTTAGCTGAAATCCAATCTCCTTTCAGGACCTATTATTTTTATGACTCTCTGTGCTGGGAGACCACTCATTTTCTTACCTCTTTTGGGCCTGTGTACATGCATGTTAATGGGGAATCGTGTTCTTGTACTTCCTCTGGCTAAAACCAATTTTATTCCATTAATTATTTTCCTTTTCCATATGGCATATACTACTCTGTACCTTTCCATTTTGATATTACCTCCCTATTTATCAGTAGATTCCAGACTTCATATCTAGTGAACAATAATTCTTCTCACCTAAATTCCTGCTAATGTCTTGGTTGATTTCGAATTTTAACTATAAAACCAGTCACAAATTACTAAAAGTTCTGCAGTGAAAATTACTTTCACTCTCACTTCATTTCAGAGACCTACTTGCAGGGATACCCCTTTAATCTTGTGGGTGACTGGAATTGTTCTACCCCAGTAGTTTGAACTTCAGTGTTCTGCTTTTGATTATAAGCCTCTGTCCATCTGGCTGTTTTACAGCTGTGCTCTCCTTACATCTGCTTATGACATCACAGATCCTTCAAATGTTCAGAGGCCAGTTGTCTCCTGGTTATCTTCCTCTGTCTCCCTATACTACCTGCCAAAGTTGACCATCTAAACTACTTACAAGTCAACTTAATTCTCATGAAGAATAAAGGTAGGCTGTAGTCACCCAACCTTCCTGTTCAATCACAACTGGGGGACAATACTATGATCTTGATTCTCTGCTGAAGAACCAAGGCGGAGCATTCCAGGAAGAAATAACACAGTGGTGCACACGATACACACTATAAACATAGTGTCATGTTTCAGCTGTGTCTCAAGGAGTATGCTTCCGGCCTTGTATTTGTCCTAAGTCATTACTTTATTCATTATCTTCAAGGATGATGCCAGACTTTAGCACTTCTCTTTTTCCCTTTCCAATTATTGACTATTCTTATAAAAATGTCATTGCTTTTAACTTTATTGGACTCAGGCATTTAGATATGAATTCCCTTAATTTCACAACTTCCTGACCTATTAATTTGTCTTTATCTAAACTCATCATCGACTCTCTTTTTTAGTAAAAAAATGAGATTTTTTATTGTCTATCTCTGTATTATTCCCCATCTCTATATTGTTCCCTTTATTCCTTGAAATTCATCAACTTTTGTGTTCTCAGAAATTTGTCTCCAATTGCCTTTCTCTGCATTCTACCCTGCAATTGACATATTTCCACAAAATCCATAGATAGGCTTACTTCTCACTCACACTAAAATGATAACAATTGTCCTTTTAACCTTTAACCCTGGTCTATCTCTCCATCTCTATCCTGCTCACATAATTTTCTCAAAAGAGCTGCCAACATTTGCTACAACACATCATCACTTTCTTCTTACTTTTTCAGTTTACCTTTATCTGGCTTCTAATCTAACCCATGGAAATTCCACTTTGGTTCTTGCACACCAAAGCCTTGTGAGCCATTCCCATGTTTGTCTGCACGTCCCGTCTACTATCACTGATGGGTCCTCTACCTACTGCTCTCCCTATGCTTTCCTAGATAATATTATCTCCTCTTCTTATAAACTTCCTACTTTTAAACCTATATCACTGCTTTTGCAAATACAATTCTTCCCCTATATCTATCTATTTATTTCTCAAACTGTCTAATAATTATCTCTGCTTGCATGACCCCCCAGGCACCTTATATCCTATGTGTCTAAAACCGACTTCTTCAATGCTCTCCTGAACTATGTATTTTTTCCTCTTTTATCCTGCTGTCATGCATATCACTACCTAGTGACCCAGGAAAGTTCAGGATCTTTGGCCTGCCTTGTGTGCCATATTCTGCATTTAGCCAATCAGTAGGTCCTGAAAGCTCACTGTAATCTTCAACTTCTGGCCTCAAGCGATCCTCTTGCCTCAACCTCTGGGACCTTAGGCATACTCCATTGTACCTTGTTCATTTTTTTTTCCTATTTTTATTAGAGACTTGGTCTTGCTCTTGCAGAGACTGGTCTTAAACTCCTGACCTCAAGCAATCGACACGCCTTGGCCTCTCAGAGTGCTAGGATTACAGGCATGAGCCACTGCACTGGCCTAAATTCTGCTGATTTTATCCCTCCTTTTTTTTTTTTTTTTTTTTAGACAGAGTCTTATTATGTCACCCTTGGTAGAGAATCGTTGCATCACAGCTCACAGCAAGCTCAAACTCTTCGGCTTAAACTCTTTTGCCTTAGCCTCCCAAGTAGATGAGACTATAGGAGCCTGCCACAATGCCTGGCTATTTTGTTGTTGTTGTTGTTGTCATTGTTGTTTAGCAGGCTCTGGCCAGGTTTGAATCCACTAGCCCCAGTGAATGTGACTGGCACCCTAACCACTGAGCTATAGACCCTGAGGTTCCATTTTTTGTTAATCATATTCTCCATCTACTAGACCTTTTTCTTACCTTGGGTTTCTGCTATTACTCCTCCTTTATACTTCCAGGCTTTTCCTTTCTAGTCCATCTCCTCCTTTCCTCAAAGCACAGTGAGGCAGGCCTACACTTTCCTTTAGCAGGGCTGCCTCTCATTGTTTGCTCTTTAATCCTTATTTCAATTATTTCCTCTTCTAGGAAATCTGTTTCCTGACATGAGAAGCTGGGTTTGGTGCTTTGTCTCTGATTTCATAATGTGGAGTAACTGATCAGGATGTATTGTTGAATAAATTTTAAGTAATGGTTTCATGGATAATAAAGTAAAATTGTAAATCGCTTAAACATAGCAGCATTAAATCTTTAGATCTATAATTGTGGATACGTAAACATGTATAAATGAGAGTAGGGCTGTGATTTGATTCTTGTGTAAGACAATTATCCATAATCCGTGGCCAACTGGGTCAGAGATATTTACTCTTAATTACATACAAAACTGATGTGGTGAATGTGAGCCATGAGGGAAAATCCATCACAATTTCTGGAAAAAAGACTCACAATCACCGATAAGGAGAAGCAATATTCTCTTTGAAAGGAAATTTAGTATTTATTTTTGTTGTTATATTTATTATTACCATTTTTCAGGAAAATACAAATGACTTTCCTTGAGGTATCCACAAAACACAATGGAATAGATCACAATTTGAAACATGCATTGCTATGCAAATGCAGAAATTATGTATGCTGAAATAAAAATACCTAGAATATTAACAAATAGCAGTTGTTGAGTTTAACTGTATGCAAGACACTGAAGTTTGGCAGTTGCTGCCTATTTTTGGTTTCATTCTTACTGCACAGTACTGAACTGTGAGGGAGTGAATTTCCCCTTTTCACAGAAGAGGAAACTGAGGTTGGTTGACTTTTTCATTCAATGAGCTAGTGCTGTAACAAAAGTCAGACTCTAAAACCAACAGTCTCAAAACTGTACTTTCTTCACTCCACTTATCACCTGAGGCCCTTATTCTCTTCTTCTTTGCATGTTTTGTAGCCCAACTTGTGCTTCCTGTGTGTATTTGTCACCAGATTGACCAACACGTTCATAGTAGAATGCTGACATAATGTAGCTGTACCTCACTTTTCTCATGTCACAGTCGTTGGGTATATTCTTGTCCTCCTAAATGGATGATTGAAATAGTGGTAAAATATCTATAAACCATTATTCATTAAGGCAAGAAGCATTCTATCTACTCAGATACATGTTTTTTTTTTTTTTTTATCATTTTCATGTTGGTTTTTATCTTGGATATTCATCTGTATTTGATTGCTTTGAGAGTTAATATTTAAGATGAATGACAATTTTATATATCAATTAGAAAAACTAGCTCTTTTCCTAAGTATTGTTTTATCCTGGAAATAAATAAAGAAATTGATGTATAGATACACATAAAACTTAACTCATAAAACACCTCAATTTTTGCATATATTTGTGACTATAAGAAGGCAAATTTTGTGCCCTATCTTAACCAGAATTTCAAAGCTTTATTGAAGACCATTGCTATGCACAAAATTAGAAAATCAGAAATAATCTCCAGTCATAGAGCAAGAATACAATAGGGGAAGGTTTTTAAGGTAAGGAAATGTTGTAAAATAAAATCAAACAGAAGAACAACACATGTCTCCTCATGAAATCACTTATCATTTTGTTCCACAGACATGATGCAGAAAATGAGCAAATTAACCCTCACCATTAAGAGTACTTCTTACCTCCTTAACCTTTCATAAAGGATACATTTTATCAGAAATGCAATGAATATTCAGTGCTTTGACCAGTTTAGACTTTGGGGTGCTCCCCAGCCGTATAATGCTCTCTGAGAGCCTACATGTGAACCGTAACTGGAGAGAAGCCTGGCTGGCTGGAGGGCTGAGCTGAAGGGTTTTACATAGTTCCCATTACTAAGGAAACCACTCGTTTTGTCTGAACACGCTCTGAATAGATGTCTCATTTGAAGTCTAGTGCTCAAACCATGAGGATTGCATTATGGAGCCAAGAAAGAAATGAGGGGAGCAAAAAAAATGCTTGAAAATGCCGCCAAGCATTCACAAAGCATCGTACTATAATAACATTCCACGAGACAGAAGGTGCATTTATTTTTGCTGCATTCCAAGTTATTTCAGTGTTATAAAAGCAAATTCCTTTGCCTGCCCACGTAATCAAAATAAGAAAGGCAGATGTTCTTCTGACCTAATCTTAATTCCTGCTCTTGCGAGGGTCTCAGTAAGAAGTGTAACATACAACACAGGAAGGACAAAATCTGGATTCTCCCATTAATCTAGATTTACTCCATTGTGCTAATTTATAACTAAATGGTGTCATGCTTTCTCTGAGCCCATAAACAAACACATGTTCAGAGTCACATTTTAGGATTTGCAGCCACCAAATTATCACTATTAAATGCAGAATGGTTATTGCAAACTGGGACTTGGTGCTCTTTAATGAACATTCAGTTCAAATTTCAAGTGAGAAAACACTGCTTGTAGGAGGCTCCTGCTCCACATTCTACCTCTTACCAACCCACAGCAAAGGAGCTGCTACTTTACAAAGGCAGGTAATCTTCTTTCTCCCTCACCCTGAAAAGTAGTGTTTGTGGGATTTTGATTACGGCATACTCTTTATTATCTGCCTCCACATTTATTTATTATTTGTTTGTTTATTTATTTTTAAACTGACATTTTCTTAAAGGTATATAAAGTGCTATACAGACACCGAATCTGCTGCCTCTAAAATTACATAGACAGCCAGGGGAGGGAGGCATCATTACATGTATTTTCATCTACTTTAATTCTCTCAACCAACAAAAGATGTATCAATACATTAATGAATCCCCAAATGCAGAAAGTAACAAGTATATATATAGATTACATGTTGTTTTACTATTTTGCTGACAGTTCATAACAGTTAGGTGACTTTGCTGCACCAGAGTCCACGACTGAATGAGCTCTTTGGACCCCTAGCCCAGAGCTTTTGTCCTACACTAAGGGCAGTTTCTATGTGCAGAGTCTGCTCCAGTATCTCCTTAGAGCACCACTATTAGAAAGAGGTGCTAGCACGTCTAAAACCTAGAAACAGGTGTAATAACTAAGTGCAAGTTTACTTCATGCACTGATCTTTAAAGAGTAGTAGGATGAAATTAATAAATGTGAAAAGCCCACAGAGCATTGTTGGAAGAAAGTCTTGTGTTTTTTTAAATACCTTTTCCTTATTTTTTTAGTCCCCTTAAATATCTTAGCAGTCATGCATTTTTACTAAACACATATTTCAAGTAGTTGTCTTTCAGATTTCCTGCCTGACTAAATTTAAGAAATGCCAAATTCAGTAGCATTAAGTATGAATAAACTAAGTAGTTTTGTGGCATTTAATGTGGTATCCTACTAATTAAAAAGGCCCCAAATTTGGGTATATACCAAGTAAAGGAATTATAGGGTCAAATGGGAAGTCTATTTTTAGATCTCTGAGTATTCTCCAAATGTCTTTCCAAAGCAGATGTATTAGTTTGCATTCCCACCAGCAATGTAGAAGTGTTCCCTTTTCTCCACATCCACGCCAACATCTCTGGTTTTCGGATTTCATCATGTGGGCTAATCTTACTGGCGTTAGATGATATCTCAAGGTAGTTTTGATTTGCATTTCTCTGATTATTAAGGATAATGAGCATTTCTTCACGTGTCTGAAGGCCATGCGCCTGTCTTTTTTAGAGAAGTTTCTTTTTAGATCTTTTGCCCATCCTGATCTCTTGTTCTTTTCTTGCAAATACGTTGGAGTTCTCTGTGTATTCTGGTTATTAAGCCTTTGTCAGAGGCATAACTTGCAAATATTCTTTCCCATTCTGAGGGCTGTCTGCTAGCAATTCTTACTGTTCTTGGTGGTGCAGAAGCTTTTTAGCTTCATCAGATCCCAGTAGTGTATTTTTGATACTGCTTCCATTGCTTTGGGGGTCCTCCTCATGAAGTATTCACCCAGGCCAATGCTTTCAAGAGTGTATACCCAGATGACCAAAAATCACATTACAACAAAGATATCTGTACCAGATTGTTTATTGCAGCCCAATTCATAATTGCTAAGTCATGGAAGAAGCCCAAGAGCCCAACGATACACGAATGGATTAATAAACTTTGGCACATGTATACCATGGAATATTATGCAGCCTTAAAGAA